>LQRL01070426.1:23928-54421 GCA_001703475.1 Hydroides elegans
GCAAATTATAGAATCCCACGATGGTGAGAGGGTACCTTCACCAAATGTAGTAGTGTGATTTAACTTCTTATCTATTTTTACGATAAAATTTATTTTTGAAGATGAATAATCATATATGAATATAGTATTTCATTATAAATTACAAAGATAAAGAACTTCTAACACTCGTATTACATATGAAGGACCTATTGCAAAAGTGTGCGAAATTGGGAACCACGCGCCTGCCCAAAGAGTTGGTTTGCTATGATTTAATAATACACCATTATATGATGGATTTGTATTTTTGTCACTAAATTTAACTCTCAATGCCCTAGGTTATGTGATATAAGTATATTTACTATTTTTATATGGTTTGTATAACCTAGCTATAAACGAATATATTATTATACAAATCACGTTGTTTTAACGCCCGCCAAAACAATGTATTTATTATTATTATTCATATGAGATTTGCACACATTTTCTCCGGGTTCATAAACGCCACCGTTTCTTTTCATCTTTCAAACAAATTAATCAACTTTAGAATAAACAAGGTATTTCTTTTAAATAATAAACTTCTATAAATTATTCACTTAACATAAACCAAACAAAACAAACGAACATGACAACAATTCATTAAATCCTAAAATAATAACAAATCGTAAGTTGTTGTCTTTCTTTTTCAAATATAATAGTTCATCATTGATAAGTATTAAATATTGCGTCATCTTATACGAGTACTTAATGACAGCTCATTATCATAATGCTGTTTTATCGGTTATTGTTTTTTTCTTTTATATGTGTTATTTCAAACCCACTATTAAAACAGTGCCCATATAGCCTAGGGGTCATAACTTAGGGGTATACATTTTTGCAACACAGGTTCGATTCCCATCAATGCCACAAAACACATTTTCATTTTAATGCATTTTGTAATGTATTTTAATTTCGGATTATCATATTGGATGGTCAAGTTTAGTATTGAGATAATTTACATAATTTACTATCAATTTTGCCTTTATATAGTAAAATAATATCATGTTATGGGTTTTAAGTATTATTTGAAATTCAATTTAGCCTGTCGTTTTCATTTGAACCGCAATTTAGCGGGCCGTTTGAACATTTGAAGCCCGCTACTTTCTAACAGCTAGGTATAAACGTAATTTGAAGCCCGCAACATTTATTTAAAACCTGCAAACCATAAAAAATGCCCTGTAAAACAGCGTTAATATACCACAGTTTGTCTCGAATTAATTATAAAAGGCATCATCACACCTTTGAACTAATTCATTTATGTTCATCATACCAAGTTTACTATCTGATTAAACATGTACTTTTGTTATAGGTTTGGTTATAATTTGAAAATGAATCCTGGTCTTCACCTAGCTATATTTATATAATGCACTCTTGTAGTCGCATTAATTCATTAAAAAGTGTATTTGCTTTGCTAAATGTCTTCAATGCACTGAATTATTGTGACTGAAAAAAATACGTTTACTTTCATTGGAGCGAAATCCACGATTCAGGAGCAAAAACAGTCCAATGTTTTGTAACAAAATAGGTAACATCAGTAAACTTAACCGATAAGGACACAAGTGTTCATTCATTATTATTTCCTGGCTTAAATGATATGTGTTCAATTGAGTTCTAACATTCTTTTACACATATTTTAGCATTGAATCAATCAATACATGTGACCTCTGCTGTTACAATTTCTTCATTTGTTTCTCAAAGGCAAAATATCCACGTCACAATGGCCATATTTTTTAAAAACAATCACAATGCCATCTGGCGTTTACAAAATAAAAACGTGAAATTAAGCCAATTTAACTTAGCTTAACATTACACAATGACCGATTTATTATTTTTTTTTACAATATTCAAAGTCATTTATATTTTCTAGTATATCATATTCAACATAAATAATCATCAATGACACAGGGGACACTTTGTTGTTGTGTTTAGCGCGATGTTTATCAATATCATCATGATTATGGCTAAAAGATAAGAAAGTATATTTCTAATATCAATCAGTCGTTTAGGAGCGCCCCATTAAAAGTTGTTGCAGCAAACCCTGATAATAATTAGTATCGTCGCAAATGGTTGATTTAAGTAAATCATGCCTATAAGACAACATTTTTTCATTGCTTTCCAATATGTGTGTCTTAAATTTTCCAAATCATTCATAATTGTTTTTCTATTGAAAATATTGTTAATGATTTTCAAAATACATGAATTTGTTTGAATTACTTGAACATGAATAATAACAAAATAAATAAATATTATAGATATGGACATAAATACCAAAACGAATGTGCTAATAATCAAGAAAAGTATTAATTTTGGGAGGTGAAATCATTTTTATATGATTTCTTTTCGTGATGGTCCTTTTTGATTTTACATGCCCTCGTTCACATAAAACAGTTAACATGTATCGGCACCGTAAAGACCCATATAAGTATTTGTAGATACATTATAGAAACATTCATATTTGCTGAGTACACTTTGAATATTAAATTGAATAATTTACTCAAATTTAGGCAAATATATTTTTAGATTAACGGTTAATAACTACCTTTTCTAAATGTATCGCATTCAAAACAAGTTAAAGACATATTATTAATACATTTTGTTTAAAGTAGTTGGATTAAAAAAAACTTTGCACATGAATTGGCCATTATGTAGAAACATTCAACCCAGACATATAGATTCTTATGAATCAATTTTGTAATACATGTTGTTCATTACAGTGTTTTCGAACCATTTGAAGAGGCATAATAGAAAACACCCTCACATAATCTTTTTTAATGTCATCATAACCATTCTTGTCTGACGCATATTTCTCAGAAAGGATTTCCTTAAACATTATTGCACTTGAAATGAACTTAACGACTTTCTTGAGACAATCTAGATGTAACTGATATACTTAAATTACTTGTCAAACTGATGGACAGATGTAGCAATGATCGATAAGGAAGTTTAAAATGAAAAAATCTATTTTTTGATCGAAACTAGAAATTAAATAATAGTTTCGACTAGTTCAAGTTAAGTATAATAATGTCACAATCTACAGTCTTTTTATGAATGTGTATTTATTTTAGGAAATCGTGTCAAATGCTTTCAAAGTCTCGTCAATCATCAAAATATATTCATTAAGGCTTCATTTACTTTGACATGCAAACACCTTTGAAAAATGTAATAAGCAGCATTTCACATATGTTGATATAATAAGTTCACGTATTATTCTAAAAAAATATACAATTGTATGTATTTGAAATATTAAGATACTTAACATTTACTATTCATTCCTGTACTTCAATTATTTATCACTATTTATGTTTGAATAGGTGAAAAGTTAATTCATATTGCAATTTTGTATACTATCAGAATGTTATAATTTTTATCAAACTGCACTTCAATTGGATTCTCACCGTATATCTTTAAAATAATAATGAACAAATGACAAACGAAATGGTTAATACATGAAATACGATAATTACATAAATCATGTTTGCAATGATATGTTAACGCAAATGGACGTGTATCAAATTTTACATACTTTAGTTTACGTTTGAAAACTTTTGTGAACTTTAATCAAATATTCCACCAGTTTCTATAAGCGTATAAGGGCTGCAGTGATCGTATAAATTATTATCAATCAATCAATAAAACATGTAACTGACGTTCATCGTTAAATGTCGTGATTATGGTGATTCTGGTCATATTAAATGAATATTATCGTTGAAAAAGACACTAAACGACACGTGTTTGCTTGTGCTTGATTTTTCTGTTTCACTTATGTGTATTTTTTGTCAATTGATAAATATTTAACATAGGTATTAAACTTCTATTCTTCGACTATGCCTAGCGTTTTGCATCATAACAAACTGAACTATAATTGTTGAAAAATGTTGCATAAAAAACTATAGAAAAACTACGTTAAGGGGATGCTTGATAATTGTAAAAAAATAAAGCTAGATTCAAAGATTTTATTTGTAACATGTTACTTAAACGTTTATTTAGGTTATATTTTAAAACGATTTCAACATAAGTGATTTATATTTCAAGCGAAGCAATTGTTATAAATCAACATACACATGTGTTCAAGGTTACTCTAGAATAACACACGCAATAAAATACAAATAGATATATACCAATTTTATATTTTAAATAGACCTTCACTTCACAAACATATATTGTTCAGTTCAATCAAAACCCCTAATCAAAGTAATTACACATCTTTAAGCATAGTGTATGTGTACTTATGAAACTACTATTTGAACATTCCATCAGTTTAAATGAACATCATCATATAGCATAAATCACTATAATCAGTAATCCCTATATCAGCGGTTGAAAAGTATTTAAATTACATCAATCAACATTCAATTATCATGATTGATAAAACAGTTGAATAACATGAATAATTTTAAGACTGACAATAAAAACATAAACCGCGTTATCTGACATATCTGACATATCTGAAATAAGTGCAAAAATACTTATTTCAATATTCATATTATTTACAATTTTATCTTGAATAAATGCATTACTTTCAAATATTTTCTCAATATAGTCAGTGCCTTGCTTTTCAAAGTTAATGTCTGATGCTGGATTATAGTTTGCATTAGGGTTTCTACTGGTAGAGGCCGATTTATAAAAAATATGTAAAACAGCCAACTTCTTGAATTTAAATTGCTATTCACAAACCAAGAGATAATCTTTGCAGCACTATTTAATTTTTTTGCATTGCGCAAATTTAATTTAAATCCATCAATATTTATAACACTTTGACTCCTCGTTTCGAAATGATAAGATATCATTCGATAAACGGTATGCCTAAATCTGACATCATAAATCATAAATTGAATTTCCCTGAAAATCATATACATGCGCCTCGGCTTTTTAATGAAATAAGCACACCAAATTATAGTATTCTTATTTTTATTATTTACAATTTGCTTCCAATAAAGGCTTTGACAAACCAAATTGTAATCTCAATTAACACTTATAATTTTGGCTGTGCCAAGATTGTATCTAAATCTATCAACATCTAGAACGGTTTTGCTTTTATATTGATATTGAACTCCACTTTTTATTGCAAAACAATAAAGAATAATTTGATTAAATGTATACCCAAATACAAACAATTATTTTCAAGAACGTCGTCTATATTCTTCATTTCCTCAATGCCATTAACAAACCAAATGATAATCATCGCAACAATCATCATTTTCGGGTAATGCGCAGATCGAATCGCACCAGCATCCGCCAGGGTTGCACGTGTCGGCGATATTATCTATTGTGCAGCAGAAATTCTCGAACGCTGTCACACAACTCGGTCCTGAGCATAATTCATATATATATATATATGTTATTTACTTAAATATCAACAGTTATTAAGTAAATTGATAGACATTGCTGTACAAAAACGTGTAGAAATGTTGTGATCGTCTGATGATCGAATCGCCGTTGGCATGATTTCAATGTCTCTAGTTACTTTTTTTATTCTGCAATGTGTTAGATTTAGATCTATGGAGAACCTATTTATAACTAAGAATTGTTTATCGATAGTATGTACTTGGTTGAACAAAGGAAATTATATTGAGTGGCTATGTTTCTTGATATGTTTATTTCCCCTTACAGCAATAAGAATTTCCCCAAGTTTATAATTCAAAACGACGATGTGTGTATTTATTCTTACCAATAACAGTTTGAGCTTTTGAAGCACATTGCCGCACTATTACAAAATGGGAGGAGAGTTTTTTTTCAAAAGTTTATTGATATTCACCAATAAAACAGTATTTAACCCATATCATTATAAAGATATATAAAGGGAATACGCGGTAAAAAGTTAGCGCTCACTCAGCGATGGTTTTATAAGTTCACGATAAGGTCCGTCGAAAATATTATCCAACATAACTACATAACTAAAATGGATGAATGCCAACAAAAGCACAACGATAAGAGCGAAAATAAAACCCATCACACTGAACATAGCGTAGGCTCATTAAACAGAGCTACATACTAGGAGTAAACAGACTAGGAGTAAATATTGATAAGCGACTAAGACAGGTATGATACTTTGCTCTACCAAAAACAAGCTATTGGTCATATTTGAGCTTACAGATCAGTGGGAATCGAGAATTGATGACACATATGAACGAACGAAACTGAAATACAAACTCATATCATAATGAAGACATATACAGGTGTAAACCATATTGATTGTCATGATTGGCTTTAAAATTCCAAAGCCTCAAGAGATGTGTTTGAATATGGTTATTGCCTCTTGACTATATTACAGTTCAGACCCATGTCCGAAATCGGGTTTATATATGTGTGTACGTTTACCATATTGAACATCAACATCCAAACGTGCTTAGATATATCGTTGTTGATTACCAATAAAACAATTTTGGCTCATTATAAATGCAAACATTGGATATATGTGTTTAAATGTGGTCATTTTGTTTTAAACAACAACATATACACACCGTAAACATATTACTCTTAATTCAGGATTGAGGCTTTCGAAAAATGATTTAAAATGATTTTATATTGCTATGATTCTCACGGATAATAAAGTTTGGACCTATGACATAAAAAAATAAATAAACAGGTGTCCCTTTTATTATTTGAAATAATAATATATTGCTTTCCTTCTCACCAATAATACGGTTTGGACCTAACATGACATATGACATAACAAATAAATATACGGGTTTTCCCTTTATATCTGGGATGAAACTCTTGTAAAATAGGTTTTTCTTACCAATAACACAGTTAGGTCCCATGTCCAACTCCGGGCACAAGCATCTGTACTCGTTAACCATGTCAACGCAAGTTCCGCCATTTAGACATGGGACAGATATGCACTCATCGATATCTAAAAAAAGTAATTCAAAAACTGTTTGAATACTTGAAAAGGAATATAAATGTACTTTAATCAGTCGATTAGATGTTTTGCTATTCTAAGATTGAGCTAATATGCATGCATCAATATCTGAAAATATGAGCTGATTAAAAATATAAATGCCTGAAAATCTATATCAATCTATGATATCAATTCAATTCGATGTGCGGCAATTCAAATATTGAAATATATGCATTCATTAATATCTGAAAAAAAAATTGGTTGTTGAAAAAATATGTATATATTAATGTATATGAATAATTCAAATATATGTTTGGAAATTCAAACAAGGCGCATATAAATTTCCATCCATAGATGAGGAAAGAATTTGTTAAATTGTTTGGAATGCTTGAACATATCTATAAGATTAATCTTATTAGGTGATACACATCAATTTATATAAAAAGAAAAGATAAAGAATAATGTAATAAATATTAGTAGAATGAAACCTTAAGGGTGCTTATCAAAACAGTTTATGACATAAGTAATAGGGCAGTAATGCCCAGGTCCGAAGAGCTGGGAAATTACAATACACTATTCCAAAGGTCTACACAAATACCATAGTATGTGATTTTAATGTCGAATCGAATTAATCTACGTTTCTTCATAAACATGTATAAGAAAAGCATTTTAAATCACGTAGTGAATATGAAAAGTTAATTTATGAAATAAGCATACTTGTTTCACAGTTTAAACCGGTAAAGCCTTCAATGCATGAACACACGTATCCGTTGACAAGGTCTGAGCAAACGCCATTCAGACATGGCGATGATTGACATCCATTTATATCTGAAATACGAATTCTAAATAAGTATATTATATATAAAGTAAGGACATTAAGTGTATCCATATGAAAATGCTAATCACATAATTCAATCGTTATACAATAATCAAAATGGTAACTTGTTGTTTAGATGTTGAGCAACACACATAAACAAACATTCTTATTTCAAAATGAATTTCAAAAATCCTTTCATGCATTAATGATTAACAAATGTACCAACTAGATGTGAAGATATTTAATTAGTAGCCAATAAAATGCCAAAATAATGACAAAGTAATAAATGAACAGAGATTAGAACAAACGAACGTAACACATACTGATTTCGCAGTTCATTCCAGTAAATCCTGCCATGCAATGACACGTGTAGCTGTTCATTCGGTCAATGCATATTCCATCATTATGGCAAGGGCACGAGTTGCATTCATCTATATCTACAGTTACAAAGATTACAAGCAATACATAGGTAATACACACCGATAAAGCTATAAATTTATTTCAGAGATTAGCTGCTTATAAGGTTAAGAGTGACAAACTATGATAGAGGCGCTATGACAAGACGAAATTATGCAACCTTCGCTAAAGTAGCGTTGGCTATTTGATAACATTGAAGCAGGTTAATATGTTCCTTTATAAAGCACTAGCCTTGTTTAAAATTACTTTATACTTTTGTCATGCTTAACACAATATATTGTTGTTTTTTAGAGAATCACATTTAATGTAAACCTTCTTGTTTCATATAAAATTGTTGCTTTTGCTTTTAAGATAATTTCAATGAATGAAATTTTATTTCACAAAGGGTTCTCGTTAATATATTACGATAAATAACTAAATGTTGGCAATTAACAGATTTGACAGAATATTTATGCAAAGCCACCGAGACAAAGCATATATTCTAAACCACTCCGAAAACCACTCCGCTATGCCATTTATCATATATTTTGCGATATATGTTTCTAATTTTACAATTTCATATGCAAGTACTTACTTATTTCACAGAGAATTCCCGAAAACCCATCAACACATGCACATGTGTTTGAAGCTGTGCATATACCACTATGAAGACAAGGCTGATTGATGACGTCACATCCCGAAAATCCTATTCAAATAAAAAATGATACTGAGTTCATAACGTTAGCATATTAAGGGCAAACGATTTCATGTAAATTAATAAAAAATATGTTCGCAACATAAGCACCATGTTTGTGAGAACTAATTTGTGAGAACTATCTCGTGAGAAATAAGTCACTCCAAGCGGCTCAGTTTGCTTGGTTTAATGCATTTTGTTATATTCAATAAATAGGGACAAGACTGATGATCGTTAACATGAATTCTATATAAATTAGTGGCATTATTAATTTATGACAAATATAAATATTTGGTGTTTATTCCATACAAGTATTATTTGTTATACTGTTAATTTTTGCAGCATTTCACATCTATTTCAGTAAAGATATGCAACTTAAACGTTTCATATGGTCGATAAACAATTATGAATAAACAAAAGTATTCAAATACCTGCTGTGTCTAGATCTGAAATAAACAAAAAACACGATCATGTGCTGAAGTAAAAGGAATATTAGATTTTCTATAATTACTGTATCATTGATCAAACAATGTAGACATAAATGCTTTTTATACAATGTAATTTCAACTATTGGTCCTGCTTAATATAATAGTGATACTAATCAAATAAGTTAATTCGTTTGTTTCTAAAATATTTGATTAATCAATCAAGTCGATTTACGTGACCGAATATTCCCGATGTTGATATCATGTAAATAACAACTTTATATTATTTTACTTAAACTTAACGAATACTAGGATTGTGATATTTACACTTTACATTTTGATTTTTTTTAGAATTCATCTAAAGATTTACTATGTTTAATAACAGTTTATTTTCATAAGGTATACTCACCGACAGTACACTCATTTGGTATAGACAATGCTATGCCAAGCATCATTGTCAAGCATGAGAATGATTTATTCCAATGAAAAGTCATGTTTGGAAAAATGTTCTATCCTTTTTGAACAAATTATTCGGATTGACTCTTAAAGGTTCCCCGTGTCTTAGATTTTCAACATTAATACATACGAAACTTAAGCTAGGATATCGACGTAGCAGTCCTGACTTACTTAATTGAAATACATATGCTGACTTTTTTTCTATTCAGTGTGTTAAATATGTGTCCTTTGGAGTTAATTATCATTTATACCCAAAACTGGAATAATATTGTACAATTCCTACCATAATTAAAAACTATGAATATGATATTTGAGCTGTTATCGCCGATCACATGCTGTATAAATAAGATATTTTGGGTGTGCTTTCGAGACACGGTTAATATTAAGTGCCTAGTCTAATCAAAGGTTTTGTTCGAAACATCAAATAAATGAAACACTATTTTCACATGATGAATCGGGAAATGATTTAAGAATACTTACTTTATTATGCTAGGGTGCGCTTGTAATATCACTTATTAGTTTTGAAAATTTAGAGGCGGTAAATATTAAGTGTTTGGAGAAATTGAAGGTTTATGACAAAAAAATGTATAATTTCAAAATGATGAATCGGGAAATAATGTTATTATACTTCCTTGAATATGTTATAAATGTGTTTGTAATACATTTATTAGAATGGAAATTTACATTTTATACATATTAAGAACTTGTGGAAATTAAAGGTTTTCGACAAAATACGCATTATTTGGAATGATGTATCGGAAAATGATGTGAATATACATTCGTTTATATGTTATCAGATCGTATGTAATAATATTTATTAGCTTCTAAAATTTGCATGTGGCTTACTCAAATACTATAGCATATTAGACAAGGAAGTTAAATTAAATAACAATCGAGGTTGTATTGATTTAAATAATAAATAAGGTTGAATTACCCACTTATGTGCGCTTGAATTAAGTCAAGGATACCGGTGTGTTTTGGAAGTAAACTGACGACGTATATTCATATTTTTACAGCAACATTGTACCAGTATATAAGTATTAGTTTTTCTTGTTGTTGTTTGGAAACTGAAACAAATAATAATCTCTGTGATTACAGATTCAACAGTGTCCATTCATGTTTGTCTTTAATGATCAATGTATATTTTGAAACATTATACTGGTATTTTTTTCTTAATATAGTATAATAAATGTAATGGCCTTGTAATTTTTCTTATTTTATTTATATGTGTAGTACAATAAAGTACAATAATTAGTCCGCCATTAATCAACATCACGTAACTTTTAATTGCCAACAAATGTATTTTTAACAAGGTATGCCATCCATGCATTATAATTACCTATTCAAATTCAATTTACTAGAACACGCTCTATATGAGGTAAGTATCTTAACATTGAAACTTATGGCCCTTATAGATGTTGCTATATATTCTTTATTATTCTAGGATTGATATATAGCTGGTAGAAAAAAATAACATACCCAAGTATGCACAACATTGCAAAGCTCAGCATATTATTACACATTATCACGTCAACATCATCAGTAACGGTGTTCACAAATGGTGTTTACTATTGGTGTTCACTTGTAATGCCCAAAAGTTGTGTTTACGACGCTTTGTTGCCTTGTTTTTTTGTATCATACCAAGGTATATTTGGTCGCACAGTATATTGATATTTTTTCGGAGCGTGTTTATCTAAATGTTCCTTAAATGATGTCGCAAGCGCTAATCAAGTCATCAACAAAGTCAGTGTCCATTACTGATAAACCGAGCGATTCAATATTAGATTTCAGATTAACAACATCTATCGAATGCATTTTACGATTTATCAATTGATTTCCTATTAAAAGAAGCATTTTGAAAAATAGTACCGAATTGACTATGTTGTTGTCAGAGAAAGAGCCTCCTACTTTACACTTTCAATATCATATCATCATATCATCATCTAATCGCGTAATTATAAGGTCCAACTGCTGACATTTATTACAAGTTGGTGATTAAACGTGTTTGTTGACGGTCTAAACCAATTGACTTGAAAATAGCAGTTACATTGTTTGAACCACTATCCTTTAATAAATATTTACAACACCGCTATCTCTTCGATCTCCGTTTCTAGGTGCTTGATATGTATAAACATCCGGAGTAGAATGGTGCAGCTCTATGTCCTCGCAGGTTTCATTTATCCTGGTTTTAGTTAAAAACACAAGGAAGAGTAAAGACTCAAATACTTGTTTTTTTTCGAGAATAGAACTTGATTTGTCATTGTGGGATTGACATTTAACAAGCACAGTCTTAAAATCATGATTGAATGATACTCAATATTTGGTTTGTATACCATATATTGATAAATCAAAGAAATATTAAATAAAAAGGCAGCTATAGTAATATTCAAATAAAAATAGCTGTTTCATAGCAATTAATTCTAATAAATAAACTTAGTCATAATTAAGAAAAAAATATAATTAATTTCATGCAAGACAATTACCACTAATTTTCACAATTGAGACCATGGAAACCTGTGGCACAAGAACACGTATAGCCCTTTCCTGTGTTATCACAAGATCCAGCATTTTCACACGGATTAGACCGGCGTGGGTGTGATGCGTTCCGATCGTTAACCAAAATATTGATATCAAGCAATATCGAGATAGCGACACGCTTTCACTTGTTACCAAATTCTAATTGCTAATTGTATATATGATTTTTATAGGCAACATTTCGACACTGAATAGGTCGGCATGATTTTGGTACGTTCAGATCTTTAACTGCGAAAAAGGTAAAGGGCTAATACTAAGGCTACATCAATAATCTATTTCGTTCTTAGAGATCAGGTTTGACTAAGTAGAACTGGAAAAGAACTTAAGATGTTGATTTTAAAAAGGTATTCTCTCCATGTTTTACCATTGCTTAAAAATCTATATATTACATTATATCACGTTATATCCGTTGACAGTGTGTAAGCCAACTAAAACAGCAACTTCATTTATATCTGTTTGAAACATAAGACATGTTATCTTGTTCACTATGAAACATATTTATAATAACGTATTTTAAATTACAAGCTTAATTAGTTTTATGAGTTTATGCAGTTGTGTAACAAAATTTCTGCGTCAATCCTGCGTCACAATTTAGCAAATTAGATGCTGATTTTAAAAAGGTCTTATCCCCATGTTTAACCTAGCTTAAACAATCTATATAATTAATTTGATGACGTTGGATCCGTTGATACTGATGATGAAATGCATAAGCCAAACCAAAAAGGTTCGTAGCATTATTTTTTTTGTAGCATAAAACATGTTATCTTGCTCACTTTGAAACATATTTACAATAACGTATTTTAAATTACAAGCTTAATTATCTTTATGAGTTTATGCCGTTATGTAGCAAAATTTCTGCGCCAATCCTGCGTCGCAATTTAACCTGCCTTTATGATGCTTACGTTTTTGATCAAATAATGATTTTAATGTAAACCAATTAAATTTTATGCATTTTATGATATAAGTTTCTTGAAGTGTAATAAAAGGAGTTTCTTAAGATTTTAATTAATATTTTTTTCGATACAGCTAATATTATTTAATTTTAAACAATAAAAACGAACACAATTAAGGGAAAACAAACGTCCAAATTAACAGATGTTTATGTTGTTATCAGGATTTTATCATTATTAAAATTGAATTTGTAATCCAGATGTGAATATATACGCAAAATAACGTTCCACTACCATTAGTTTCAAGGAAAAACTGAAATCTGTCAATTTTCTCGGGAAATAAAATTAATGTATGTATATATATATACAATTGATAGAACTGATTTTGCTTCTCTATCGAAGAATGAGCAAATTTTGATTGTCACTCATGCTATATTTCTATCCAGCCCCGAATAAGCAACGAGACTGTACACGTTTTAATGCTAATCATCAATTTCATATTAGTTGCATAATTACAATTTTTAAGGCGAGTTAATCAAAGTCTGACATGTCACAATCGAATCGACATAAGATTTTAGATGACATGTACTCGTAAAGTCAAATCATATTTATAAACAAATAAACAACTTAAATTTCCGTGAAACGCATATATAAATAGTTACTGTTGTTTGAATGAGTAAATAGTAAATAGTGATTGAAATAATCAAACATAGTAAAAACATCATAATGATGATGAAAATCGTGTTTATTTGAATTTGGTTCTAAAGCTTTTATAATGAATATTAATACCCCGGTTAGAAAGCTATTAGTTTGAATATGATAGGGTACGTCTTTACGATCGGCTCATTGTTTAGTTGATATTAACATATTATACTGTGTTATGAAATTGATACCTAATTAGTTATTTCTATGTTGCTGCTACTATAACCTGAAACCAAAAACAATTATCAATAATTATAAATGAACCATGTCATCAGGATATCTTTATTTTGTTTTTGGTTCAGTTTTTTTTCTGTTGAATTAAGTATATGGTAAAGTTTAGCTATTACTTAATTACAAATTTTGGCATAATATATTATAAATGAATGTAATTTTGACTTGCGGCGAGTATCAAAATAAGAATGCCGATATATCAACTTAACAATGCAACGCAAGTGAAAATTAAATGTACGTCTATGTTGTATACCTAATTTAGATCATGAAACGCATCGGCAAGTATACTAGCCGCCAAAACAAAAGTATAATCTTTTTTTTTAAACACATAATTTTAGTATTATTATTTATTCGATCATATTGCAATTTGCAAAGCATATTATTTAATCATTTTTCAAAAGATTTCCTTTTTAAAATATCGATTATCATCATTGGTTTAGGATTTCTTAAATGTTAAAGATGGTTACCCTCAGCATTTTGCCATGCATAAATGGCAGTTAAAGGCAAACTCATGAATATACGGGTCAATATAACGATTGGTCGTTAGGTTTTCGCCGATACTCCGTACCTTAGGCTTCTAGTCGTATCGGAACCTTCCTGGAACTTAATTTAAAGAACAAGCTACAAAATAATAGCCGAAATCCCTTGGAGGCCATATGAGTGGTTCATTTGAAAATGGACTCGACGCTAAATGTCAAAGGGCGCCATGCGAGAGTTTTCATATCAATAAGGCAATACTTGTTCGCAAAATTGTATCGTCGATGCCGATTTCGCAGTTTCGAACGTATGTTCTGCGTAAGGCGTCATCTGTTTCCGCACAAGAGTCGTTTCAACGTTTTTGGACTAATCCGACTATTTGTCGGGTCTAGTGATTCTGTCGCTTTGACCGCCTCACGGCGAAACCGGCTACACAGGTATAACATCTGGATCTCTCGATCCCGATTCGACATTTCTAACTTCCACCGCCGACTCTATTGTCTACCCTTATTACTCCCTTTGAATTTATTGTGATGTTGCAAACGATAAAATATAGCTTTTAACAATTACAAGTGGCATACTAGTGTTCTTACAGAATTACCGGTCTTCAGCATCCCCATAGCCTGAACACAATAATGGTGATGGGTGCGTGACGTGGCTATGTGTGTTTTGCAAAATTGGAAATAAATAAGGAAAACTGGCATAAACGTTAAACATTATATTCTACAAACCCAAATTATAATAAGAATAAACATAGCCGATTTCCACTGTAAAATAAGGTGTTGACCCCTACTTAAATTAAACACCTTAACCATTGATCTATTGGCATGAAACTATAGAATTGGATAGAAAGCTACATTTAATGACAATGGTGAAAATTTCAATCTGGAATATTGAGAATTCGCAAAGATATTTACCAATTTAGGATTATACTTTCTTTTGGCGGATAGAATATTTGAATCAGAAGCTTATATTCCATACTAATTATGCATTTTATTTGAACTAATCATCACCGGTTCAAACTATGCTAAAAATTAACACTTATTTCAAGAGCGCTCACAGCCTGTTTGGAGGTCGGATAAGTATGGAAATGTATTAGCATTCTCACAATAAAAAGGGTGTTACACAATTGTTGATGCATGTGCAAGTATATTTCAGTACAGTTTACTGTTCAGAAAGATATAATAGAATATATAGTCTTTCATCTTTTATTTTCAATAACAAAACAAATGGTTGTATTCGTTATACTTTCGATATATTGTTGTGTTCTAATTTAGTTTTAGCAGCTTTTTTATGAAAGTTTTGAATGAAAGTTAATGTGAAATCGGCTTAATTTGATTCAAAACATCACAAAAAATCCGATGCCTTATGGTTAGTGCATGTGAATTTGTTTTGCACTTAAATATACTACATATTGGTAAAGTATCAAACTGTCTTCAGACTAGAATTATGCATAATGTCCCAAAACGTGTAGGGGATCGACTGGTGTAGCTGTAGTGGTATGCAAAAATCTTAATGCCAATAGATAAACCACAAATGATACCTGATAAATGATAGCAGTTATGATAAAATGTGAACTAAAACCCTAAAGGAGAAATGCTCATTATAATAAATTATCGGAGAAGTATTTTTTTCTCCCATCTGTGATCCTTGTAAGCAGCACAAGTGCAGATATATCAATGAGAATAGGCCTAGAACAGGCAGCACACAACAAGATGAGCATAATGTTACGCTTGATACTTCCTAGAAAGTCGAAGACACCAACGGATGAACAGTCACAGAGACGCTAGCAAAGAGAAACGATGGTTGCTTCACCAGACTGCTGAGGTCCACATTGGGGTTCAATTATAGGCAACAAATAACTATTCGCAGAAGTGCCAATAGCCACAGATACAGTAAAACTAAATCAACTCAATTGCTATAGACACCCAGAAGAAGCTGCATCTAATCTAGTGATGTAAACCCCTAATCACAGCAAGCGAGGTCGAGGAAGGCGGCACGCACGTTTGAGCTGCAGCTGCGAGATGTTACCGACCTCAAAAAAACGTAACATCATCATTGATGCTGAGCAGGGACCAGTGGCGGATCTAGACAGGTAGTGTATGTATGATTGTAGGCAGGGTAGGTAGGTATTGATACCAATATTTAACACCGTTTTACTTATTTGATGTTTAGTTATAATTTACGTAACAATGTCAGCAATGCTTTATTAGACAGACGATTTGGGAGGACAGGAAGTTGTGTAGCTGGTAGCCCCAACTATAAGTAATATTTGTTTTAGGTTTTATTTATATTTAATATATAAGTACTATTTGTTTTTAGGTTTTCAACATATCGTTAAAAGAGATTAGGGTTTGTACGGCAAAAATGTTAAGCTATTATTAAACATAATCAATATTCTAGCGCCAGTTACATGTAAAGTTTGTATTAAATGACATATAGAACTAGTACAAATATATACGCTTGTTTTGTCGCTGTTATCATATTATATATATATTTAAAGCTGTTTTTATTATAGAATAGGCGTATATCTATTGTTTTTTTCTCGTTGAAGAATACATATAAAAGGAGTTGTGCTTAGTAATTTGGAACGATATCAGGAATATATTAAATCGTAGAACAAGAAGGAATTGCTTTTTTCTATAAAGGCATATGATATATTAAGGAGCCTAGCATAACATACTTTTGAATACATTTACCAAAAATGTAAAATGTTTTTGAATTTTATTATAGTGATTAAATATGTCATTGCAAATATCTTAATATTTAATATCTACAGTGATACCATTTTATACATTGCTTTAATTATCGATAAACAATTATAACTTTTTATCAATATAATTTCTATGAATCTATAATTCGATGAACACTCTAAAACATAAAGAGTTTAACCTATATATTATTGAGTATTGGTTGATTAGTTATGGAAAGTTAATGAAAATGAAACGAAAGAGAGATCTTCTGAAGACATACACGGCGATATGCAAATCATCAGAAGTATAAACGTTATAAGTTTAAAATTATTTGAACACATTTTTAAATGCATCTTCTTTGATATTGAGTCTAACTGTGTTTGTAAAATAATGACGCATGTCTATGTTGACATATACAGACGCCAATGAAGCACATGGCATAATCATGGCATACCCGCATAATCATGAATTGCATACTGAAAACAATATAGTTGCCAAATAATGTTGCAAAACAAATCAACTCAATCAAAAAAGGGCAGACAGTTAATTGATAATTTGGATAAAAACATATTTTAGAACTAATCTTTATGTTAATATAATGACGTTTTTCAATTATGGTTAATAAGCGATATGTTCACCCGTAATCGAAACTTTTAGATGCAATACAATGCAGAAAAATGTTTACAGATGTGCATTAAAGATACACTTTAAGCGATATTAAACAACCCTTCTGGTTTGTCAGATGTTGTTTACTGAACCAACCAGGTTTATTTTTATTATTTTTAAAATTAATCCCGAGGGTAGGGCTTATAACAAGGTGTTGAGTTTTCGAGATTGAAATAAAAGTCGTGAATCCAAAATAACAGTTATATTATATCAAAACTATCTATATAATTGTGTCAACGTTAAAAGCCGTACCCTATAACCTTAATTTTATAACAAAGCCGTTATATGTGGTGAAATGTATTTCAAATTGCACTAACTTGAAAACAATATTGAAAACAACATTGAAAACAATATTTTAAAATATTAATCTACATGTTGATGAATGAAGAGGGAACGCCTTATATTTATGATATCAAAGGGACAACCCACATCATCAGTGCGTGCAACTCCACCTTCATATGTCAGTGATTACATGTTAGGATTACACTTATATGAAGTAGCGGTGCAACATGTCTGGCATGTTACATGTCTGTAAATCATCATATCATACACTTAAATTGAATAATGTAATTAATTGATATAATTATTTTTACATTTTGTTGACATAAATTCATTTGCACTTATCAAACCTAATGATTCCAGACATTTCCTCTCATTATATTAGCATGGCATGTGTTGCATGACATAATTTAACAACGCACATTTAGAATATAGTCATTTAGAGTATGCTGTATATACAAGTATACTGTATATTTGCCGAAACAAAAGATTTTGTTTTGTAATGGTACTTCTATATATTTGTTCTTACTTTTAAGTACACGTGCATATGGTACTTAAAATATGATCAATTTGATGTATTCCCTTCAACATTTCATTGAAAATCATTCACAACTAGCATCCTTATAAGTGATAAAAAATAATATTAAGTAAATCATGTTAATCAATTATCAAATATTATTATCAAAATAATATTATTTTTCAACACTCACTTAGAGATCCAAATGTTTGAATTTTTATTTTGTTAAACCAAAAAGTAAAAAGAATAATAATGCAATATCAATATGCTTTAAACATTTATTTTTGAATTTGAAGGAGTGTTATCATGATATAGGTGCTCTCATAAATCATAAATAACATATCGAAAAAAAAACGAAATTGTATTCTTGAGTTCGAATAATGATTCAAATGAAAAATTTAGTTACATATCTAAAAAGTCATTGCAAAACACTGATTTTCGCTTTTAACTACATGGTCTGTACTTTCTAAACATTAAAAAAATTCTATAAGTTATCTTAACGACATTATGAACTAATTATTGTAGTGAAAGGCAGCAGATGATCGATTTCAAACACAAACTGTATCATAGTCATTGCAACAAGTGTTTAATTCTTCGCAAATTGGATCACATTTGCATATTCCGGGATTGCATGCGTCATCTCCATCAATACCACAACAAAAATCCATTCCTCCAGCTGCGCAACTAAATCCTGCAAAAAATGAATAAATATTTATAATTTTTAATAAACAATACAGAATTACAAAACAATACTGTTGCTATCAATGCCATATCAAATCACCTATACCATCTGTCGCACCATGACATCCTACAAAACAGTAGGATCGTATATAAATAGTAAAATATTTTAATAAAGTGTTTAATTCTTTCAAATCGGATCGCATTTGCATATTCAAGGGTAACATGCGTCATCATCATCATCATCAATGCCACAGCAAAAATCCGTACCTCCAGCTGCGCAACTGAATCCTTGAAATTATGTATATAGTAATTGTAAGTCATAATCAAATCTTTACAAAAAATAAAATATAATCTGGGATTAAAGAATGGGATTTTACAAATATCCGATTACACAAGTGAATGTAGCTAGATGTCCACTCTTAAAATAGTCGTCAATTTGATGGCTGAGCAACATGCATTTTCTAAACATCATAGATTTCTCTAGCTAATAAAGTTTTGAATTATAGTTTAATTAAATGGAATATTTGATAAAAATCACAATCAGAACTTTCATGTATCTACAAATTGAATTATGAACAATTAGCATAGATTTTTGTGCAAATTGATATTTGCTTAATAGGAGCAAAGTATGTTACTCTGAACCTCACCTAGACCTTTATTGAACTCGAATAAGTTTATTTTAGGTCAGCATGAGTTAATTATGATTATTTTAACATAATGGGCAAGTTGGATTCACCAAATAAAGGGGTCCATGTGAAGCCGTTTGAAGTCTACTTAATATGTTTCGTGAACTTGTTTTGTAAAGTGTCACACGATGAGAGGTGCATGTTATTTGCATGAATATTGCAATGAAAATCAATGTGATCATGGTAATAGTCTATTCTAAGCGACTTACAAATCCTTTTTTAAATTACCTATTAATGCACATTCAACTAAATGTTTCTCAGAATATATTTTGCAGACTTAACACAATGCTGAACCGAGCCTTTTAAATGTTTCTTACCAATTTCACAAAGACGGCCGGTAAATCCAATTGGACAAGAGCAGAAGAAGTCATTTGTTCCGACATTACAAGTTGCGCCATTTCTGCAAGGGGTTGATGCGCAAACAGTTTCTGAAAAGAAAACCAATGTATATTGATTTTGTATACGTATAAACCGGTTAATTTGATTAATTTTCTTATGTGTAATTTTGCACACATACATTGTGCACACATATGACATATCATTCATGCAACAAAATCACAAAATACAAATCATGATAAATGAATATGTACGATAAACTATATTCGCGAGATATAAGGTGTGAAGCACAAATTCCGTTACCAAAGATTATGATTTTCATAGATATGATTGAAGAAATAAACATATTTCAACTTTCGTCATTTCTTTAAATAGTATGTTAATATAAGTATGTATTATAGATCATGAACATTTATAAAAAGGCAAGAACATTTGCAATAATTATTATCATTGCAAAGAATAGACATGATTATTAAAGATATGAGAGAATGCAAACTGTTTACTACCCGTGACATATGCCATATACATATACACTTGATCAATCTTTTACTTTAAACTTATATTGTTACTTACCGCTTTCACAATTGAATCCAGTATAAGCGCTTGTACAAGAACATGTGTAGCCGTTCAATACAATGTTGCATGTCCCATCATTTAGACATGGGGATGATTGACATACGTTTGCATCTGTTATATCATTAAATTTAATTAAATTATATTTTTAATAATATATAAAATTTTGAAAATAGACACCTTTTCAGTTTATTTAAACCATTTAAAAATCAAATATAATCAGTTTTATGTTGTGTAATATGCTTGTATATATATGCTTAATTATTATCAAATCTATTATATGAAGCGTTATGCAGTGCCATTTCATCAAGGTATAATAATTTCTGATTAAGCCCGATTATGATGTAAATGTATACGACGAAGAACGAATGTAACAGTCATATATAAATTGTCGGACCGGTTCTCACCAAATGGTATTTTACCCGTGGGAGGGATACAAATACGAATTGCTGACTGATTGAAGAAGGTATTGATTGAAGTTTACATTAAACAGAAAATGTATTCACATGAGCTTGGTGATTTATTAACTCTTTTTTTTTATAAAAGCTCTTGATGAATTTTGTTGTAATGATTTGGCGATTCGGATTTAGTAGCATTATATTTGAATATATATAGTTACCTTCACTACTGCTACTGCTGTTGAAATCTGAACAAAAAATAAAAATGTTTGATTGTGCATGTAGTTAAAAGTTTGAATGTTTTGAAATTCAAATTAAAAACCACTACACATTTTGTGAACGAATACAATAGCAGTGTCCAATTTTGAGGAGAACCATTGCGCTTCTGATTAATAATATGTTTATTATTTACTTTTCTTAAAACAATGCAAATTAATAGGGATCATATGTGTTGTGAATATACATTTTTTGTAAAATCTTTGAGTAAAAAAAACAGGCCGGATTTCGGTACAAAAAATATTTAGCTTTGGGGTGTCGGTTAAAGGGCTTCTTGCAACAAGTTTAAAGTCGAATTGACATGTTTCGCCAAAATATAATGCAAAGTGTCAAGTAATTATAGATCCAGCTTATCTACTTTTATAATGCTTACAATGTAACCATGCAACCATATAACGTTATCGTTTGGTCAGTTGCTAATCCATATTCAAATGACTAAATCAAAATCATTAAATGCCTTTTTCTCACAATGTTCTTTTGAGACTCGGGATAGAATGTTGCAGGGAGCCGATCAAGTCGGTTGCTTGGATATTAACCAAATCAATATTCCGAGTCGTAATTTAAGTCCGAGCGAACACAATGCTCAATGCCAAAAACCGAAAACATACACAAATATCGAACAGTGATTGTAACAGTGTGAAAGATTATTGGTTGGGTCCTATGCAAAGGTAAATAGATTATATCTATCAGATCGAGACAGTTTTTATTCCAATTTAGACGTTTGTTATATGATTTGACATACATGTAATGCGTATATGTTTCAGTACATTGAACATGAGACAGTGTTTTGATTATAAGTTTAAAATAGTGTGATAGTCTCTCATTATAGAAATATTTGATCGAATCGAATTTATAGAAACCTAATCACTTGCATGTTTTACCTTTAATGTCTTGCCAACATAAAATTGTAAAGCAAAATCAATCCATAAAACGATTATTCATTTCAGACCATGCACATCAACAAATCAGCGGAATGATGATATCGTTATGATTTTATTTATCTGTTAAAAAAGAGAAATTGAATGATTAAAAAATGCTTACCATATGATTCTTCTGAAGACATACATAGCGATAGACAAACCACCAAAAATATAAACATAACAAATAAAAACCTAATTGAATCCATGTTTACAAAATTTACACTGTCAGAGTTTACAGTGTCAGACGAAAGACGGAAAATAATCACGTTGTTCTGTCATCTTATAGACTATTTTAGTCACATAATATCGAGATACCCGCAGATCGATAATTGTTTATTGAAACCCCTATCTGCGCCCTTTTTTATTAAGTTTTGCAAAACAAAATTACCGAATCGTTTACACGAAATAATGAGTGAAACAACACTTCAAATAAATTATATCAACGCTTCTGTTTAATTAACATTTTGTGATGAGCGTTGAAGAAAAATACTTTAACTTTGATTAAAATGCAATAATAACGAAGCAATGTTGTGATATTTGTGATTCTATGAATAGTTGTCAACGGTTCGTAAAATTGTTCTGCTTATTTACAGAAATGTTTTATTTCGCTTAAAATACATTTTACATCCTGTGAATTAGTTAAGATTTATCAAGAATATTTTGAGAATGGTTCGGTGTGAGTTAAAATATAAAACAAATCTTAGGATGTTTTTTCCTGCAATATGATATTTTATCCCAAATTCTTAGCTATTTAAATTCAAAAATTGTGTGCATTAAATGAATGTATAATAGTAGACGATGTGTGTATTTTATATAACGCAAGCAAATAATACGGATCTAATTGCTTGGTATTTGCATTATACCGAGCCTTTTGAATATATACAATCAACCTACATAATTATATACAATTCTTTTAAAAACATTATCACGGCATGATATTGTTGTTGTTATTTGTTTTAATAATTCTTAAAACCAATGTTTAAGCTTGGATTAAGCGGTAAGCCAATATAAATTAGGGAATGCTAATTTGAATAAAAATAACCTCATCATATGTAGCAAGACTAGATATTATACACTAATATAACCTAAACACCTGAATTGTATAATGACACACAAACTTGTTATGACACGACACGTAAACAAATCATTATTTGTGTTTGTTCTAAATGAGATTGCAGGATTCAATGCAACTTTGAGTCAAGTACGTTAAAGATTATTTACTGGATAGCCTGTATGATTATGTTTTATTAAGAATCAATCTACATTAGATATATAAACTATAGTTGTTCGATAACAATCGTTTGTTCAAATGATAGTTATACTAAGTTATTTAATCCATCCCATACTACCTTGTCAATGTATCATAGAAGAATTTCTTAGATTAGTATTCATCTTGTAATCAACTTGAAGGAAACATTTCACAATCGTAGTTCTCCAAGTGTTAATTCAAGTTTTCACTGAATCGCATTTACTGAAATTTACATATGGGTAAAAGAAGGTGCTCTTGTAGTGCTTACACAATTTTACTGCAAGATATGGGTACATTGCTTTAGACAATGATAAGCTAATATGAAATATATGTATAACATTTTCTAAATATCATGTTTACGTGCATATCAGAACCATACATGTGCGATGTAATTCATTTA
Organism: Hydroides elegans; assembly: GCA_001703475.1. Taxonomy (NCBI): domain Eukaryota; kingdom Metazoa; phylum Annelida; class Polychaeta; order Sabellida; family Serpulidae; genus Hydroides; species Hydroides elegans. Next base: position 48,082 of record LQRL01070426.1, read on the forward strand.
TTCATCGACGTCTCTCAATGCCAAATATATAGAACATCATCCACCTTAGCAACTCTAATTGTCATGGAATAGAACCTGACGTTTTGTGTATTCAATAATGTAAAGCCAAGTGGTATTCGTTATCCTAGCTATATACCTTAGATCAATTGAAACGTTTTACGAAAATTGAGGTTTAATTTTAAATTTAACGAATCAGACGAATCATAAATTATAGGTACTCACATCAGCCTGATATTTTCTCATCGATATACAATCCAGTTGTTTATCGTTATGTATTTATATATATATTCAAAGCGTTTCTGTGAAATAAAACTATAACTTTGTAATGTTGTGTTGTAAAAATGCATCAAATAGTTTGGATTTTTGGTTAGGTTAGGTTGATATACACCGATATTGGAGAATTTTGACACTGAAACTGAAGAACAATATAATTCATTGTTTGCAATATGTTTTGTTTTGGTATACAATTTGAATAAATATTTGTTTCAAGCCCCACCCCCACCCACCTCCCCATTTTGGAGGGATCAGGCACATCCTTCAATTCAAAATTGCCTCACAATGACGCAAGTTCGACTTTGACATAATTGAACTTACACTATATAGCTTATTTAATATAAGACTTACATTCCCTTTGTCAAATTGGATAATCAACGGTGTCAATTTATATATGAAGCATTATTATATTGCCCAGTGTTGTTATCATACTGCGTGTGTTTCAAATTTCCAAAAATGTCACTGTATTTGAAACTTGTACAATCAACATTTTTATAACAAGACGGCACCCCAGAGATAGATGCCTGTCGAAAAAAAACATATATGCATTTTCAATTGAAAAACTATAAACTAAAAACTAAAGCACTGTGTCTTGCATAATTAATCAACCATCTACATAACACAACATAACTTTAATAAATCAATGAATATTTTAAATCCAACCATAATCTCGTATACTCATGATATACACGAAAACAACAAAAATATTTTTAATTACCCATACGTGTTAAATGACCTAATATTTTAAAGTTATAGATCATATTAATATTTAATGCGTGTGTGTACTAACAAGGTGTTTTTCCAAGTGAAGTGAACTAAATCAATGTGTCACAAAATGACTCGACCCTCTTCCTCTTAGATTTAGATTCAGGCATTCTACTGACTGCATATGCACTGTGCCTTTCGTTGCTGCCTTTAACTTTGCATGGAGGCTTGATTTTCAGACATCTGTAATCCGGACGTCTCATTTAGCCAAACGTTACTTTTTCATTCAATTTCTTCCAACCTTTATAATTATCATCTTTACCTCTTGACGTATAAAGTGCATTAAAGGGAATAGTTCCTTCAAAACAATAATCAGACACTTTAATCAGCCTATCGGCACATTTGCCACATGGAGCCCAGTTCATATAAATGACAAAATCACATTCTTCCAAATGATCTAATTCCGATTTGGACAATTTGGTTTTCAAGTCCTTTAAATATGCTTTTAACACCTCTTCCGCGTGACGCTCACCGGGTTCGTTGTGCACTACCATCCAAATGTTGTCACTGACTTCATCTGCATCTATGATTCTAAGCACCAACACCGTCTTTCCTGTTGGCCAATCTTTTCCATAACATGTATTTTTGAATATTTTTCTATCTTCATAGTCAGGCAGTCCCCTGTAAAATACAGATTACCAATTGTATTATGTATTACCAAAAACATATGATATTCTTTATAACATATTTGTCAGGTCATTTTTAGCAATATTGATATTGCATATAAACTATATAAACATAAAAAAACTCCTTATGACACTTAGATAAAATGGGTTTCAAATTATTATGATATCGCCATAATTATTATCTCATGTACAATAGAGAAACAATTGTTATATTTCTAACAAAAACATATGATCTTCTTCATAACATATTTGTTAATTCATTATAAGCAAAATTGATATTTCATATAAACCATATAAACATCAATAACTTTTAATGGCACTTAAAATTGCTTTCAAATTGTATCCTATCGTCATTATAAGGCAATCTTCTGTAAAAACGAGAACCACTAGTTTAATTTCTTACAAAAACATATGATCTTCTGCATAACAAATTCGTTAAGTCATAATGTGCCAAATTGACAATACATATAAACCATATAAACGTCATAAAAAACCTCTTATTTTATGAAAGCAATCAAATCTCACAAATAATCTGGTTCATCAATTAGCCGCTGAAGTCTTCGCTTAATGTCTGCAAAAATTAAATCACTTATAAGCATATTCAATATATGTGTAAATATAAATGTATATAATATGTTTCTTGTTAAATGTCATAGTAATTAGGCTGATGTTGTTACTTTCAATCATCGATTTATGCATGATAAGCATACCCAAATGTTCTGTATAACGAGTCGATTTAGTAGCTTGACTTTGACAGATATGGTTCTAAAATGAATTCTTACCGCTACAAATTTTAAGTATTTTGTTCAACGATTTTGTCAGTGATTGCATATCAGGCCGACTCATCTGAAACAAAAAAATAATTAAAAAATACCTTTAAAATAACAGAACCGTCAACACCCGATGAAATCATTGCTCGATTATATGTTATATATATATTATATATTAACCTTATTTTTTATAAATAATGATTATTTTGCTTGAATTATTGACTGTATTACATATTCAAATTTAAGATGGTTATTTTTGCAATAAAATATGATGTATATTCTTATGCCTTACTCTTATGGTCTCTTAGTTTGATTAAATCCGGCTCTACCCAATCATACTTTGTGTCTCAATTTATATTCACTGAATAGACAGACGCATATTACAAATTGTCAAGTGGACATTTGTTGCTGTTAAATGATGTAATAACCTTGTCGTATTAGTTATGTTTTGAAGGCAATCTTTAATAGAAAATGAACTGGTTTTGATATAAATATTTAAGACAAACAAAATGTGTTTCCTATCCGTGCCGCAAAATGGTCACATTCATGGATTTTGTACAAAACTCACTTAACAAGTGTTCGCATATGTGTATTTATAAAATATTTTACACATATGGTTTATAAGACCATATGTATGAATATTATACTCTAACTCACCTTGGACACAATTGAATTGAGCGCACAACAACAGTTTTCAGGCAGAATCCAAACAAATTAGCCAAATCTAAGACAAATCCAAGCCAATAGAGCCAAATAAAGCCAATAGAGTCAATGGCCCTATTTCACATGAAATGTGACTCACTGTTATGTTCAGTATCCTACAATTACATTTATCTTTGCTTCCAATGTTGAATAAATTAACATTTCTCACATTAATATTTGTTATGGAGCATATCGACCATATCAAAAAATTGTCATGTTCTATTTTTACCAAATTTTAAAACACTGTTCTTGAACAAAGTATGTGAATAAGTAAACTTGAGTTAAAATAGCATAATCATAATTTGAACATAATTCAGGTTAAACCAACTTACAATAATTATCAAACATAGATGCTGCACCGATTTCAAATCACGTCTGAAATATGAGAACATAAAGATGAAGTCACACATGATTCATGCGCATCATGGGTTTTATAAAAAAACAACCTATTTTCTATAAGGAAAGCAATATTATATAATATTGTTGCATTATCATATTATTTTGTATTTACGTCGGCGCTGTTCCACCATGTCAATTTAATTGCGTTTAGCGGTTAGGAGAGGGGCTTACCCTTTAAGGTTATACTATAATAATTCCGTGATAGGTGTTTAGACGGCTAGCCTTTATAACTTAACATGAGGCATTCTTTGACAAGGACCAGGTAAAGTATTTGATTTGTTTTGTCAACTTGAATCTTGATGTGTGCTTCAGTTTTACTAGTTACATTTTCTTGCGTATTCAATGTTTAATTCAAATTCATGAAAATAAATCTGCTGATGTGTGTGAAGAGCACAAAACGAGCTGTTCGCTACTAAAAATATTCATTGTCACTCTCAACTGGCTTGGGCAGTCAGAGTAAGGTTTTTCGAGCTTGGATATTTAAAGATTTTTTTTTTATAATTGAGAAGTGTTCGTTGAACAAATGATGGTATTAAACATTGAGAATGGTATGTGTTAAATGAGCGGTTATGTGTAATATGCGAAATTTAGATTTTGATTTTCGCAAAACGTTTGCTTTTGCTGCTCCACACTGACTGTAAAATGCAAAAAACAGCTGAGCTGGCTTGAACATGTTTGCTAAAGGCTTATGCTTCTAAATGATAATGCGGTGCTTGTATATATTTGTAAAGCGTTTAAAGGTGGTTCCATTGGACGAATTAAATTGACTCAAATTGACTCAAGTTTATACTTGAACAGTAATAAACACATGTAGGTCTTCACTTCTAATCACCCCTTTATTTAAAAACAATATTCATCATGCAATATATATACTTTAAAAATAAAGTGGTTTTTGTTTGAAAATCACTTGTTAAAACAGCATGCCATTTGTCTTGATCTATGACACATGTGGTTGCCATGGATATCGTGAGGTTTTTGCCGTCAGTCTGTTTCATAGTAAAGTGAAATACCACTCTATGCAATCATACTATGTGCCTCTATTCATATTCACTGAATAAACAGACGCAGATAAAAAATTGACAAGTGGACACTTGTTGTTGTTTAATAATGTAATACCCTTGCTGTATTAATTATGTGTTAAAGACGATCTTTAATAGAACATGATCTGGTTATGATAGAAATATAAATGACAAACGAAATGTGTTACCTATCCGTGCCACAGAATGGTCACATTCATCGATTTTCTACATCATAAACTTTACAAGTTTTAGTGTATGTGTATATATAAATGACACAAATGAATCGAGAGCCCAACAGCAGTTTTCAGGCAGAATCCAAACAAATTAGACAAATCTCAGACAAATCCGAGCAAATAAAATACTGCAAAAGTGGTATTTAGAAATATAAATAATTATATCCACACAATTAACACGATGATATGATGTGTAACGGTCCTCTACTAAATGACACAATACACCAAAGCCTTAACTAAATTAACTAAAAGAAACATACTTAGAATTCTCAAGTATGCACTATACAAATCTTTATTGCGATTGCAAAAAAAACAGGATTTAGAAAGAATGCTAATACGACAATCTTATGTGCAGTGGATTACCTTGGAAAATGCTTGATTACACACTCTATGCATTAGACGACTCGTACATATGCAGGTCTATATATAAGTCTGTCTATGTAAATATCAATTTAATTGAACACGTCCAAAAACATTTTGATGGATAAGCATTTACCTAGCTTGATTTCCTTGACTCTTTTGCATATGAAATATTGCTCACTTTTATGTGCCATACACTACAATTATATTTACCTTTACTTGTTGAATCTATTGACATTTTCAAAACACCATTCTTTCTCTAAAGCACATGAAGGTAAACGTGGTTGTAAATAGCATAATCATTATTCATACATAAGTTTGCTTACAGCAATTCCGTGTTAATTGTTTAGACGGCTAGGCTTTATAACTTAACGTGAGGCATCTATTGAGAAGGACCGGGTAAATCATTATATGTATTATGTCAACTTGAATCGTTGTGCGCGATCCAGTTTTGCTAGTAACATTCTCTTGGATATCTTATTTGATGCTGAAACTTGTTCGGTCATTACTTTTTCTTCTTTATAGCAATTGAACACTATGTAATTAAGTGTTTAATTCGAAGCTATTTTATCATTCCTTGAAAGGGTGAAATTTAAATGTTGATACATTTATTTATTTTTCGGTCATTTCAAAAATCATACAAAACACGGACAGTAGTTACCAATTCAATTATCTGTAACATCCTTTTGATACCAAGCATCTCCATGGAAAAATGTGTCTACCGTATGTTTTTCAAAGACGGGATATTGTTATGATTTGTTCAAAACGCATTTATGCAGTGTTCATCTCATGCGATGTTGTATTGACGAATAATTCTCATCACAAGAATATGATTAACATATCTGATATTATTTAAGATTATAAAAACATCGAGATCAAGTATAAGCTATTGACGTCTAATATATCCTGCAATTACAAATATACAAACAAAAGGGTCATAACAATCGATAAAGTTGATATCGCATGCACATAGTTGTTAAGAAAAATATATATTCACAAAACACCACTTTAAACCCTCATGATCCTGTAATTGCAGCTCACGTTGTTCCTAGCTTTATTTTTTGCCGAATAGTTAAAACAAATGGAACATATCATGCTGCGTATACATGCGTATAAACATCATAAGGTTTTGAATTGGACTACACTATCTGCTTTGAGACTGCACCCCAGATCTTTTACATATCACGCTGTTA
>LQRL01070430.1:4728-16899 GCA_001703475.1 Hydroides elegans
CGATTTTGGAGACTTAGCGTGATTATTGATGGTAGTTTGTACGGACGAGTGCTCGCTTACCCCTCGATGGATTTTGTTCTCCTTTGGCACATGGAAAGAACATATATTGGAGCTGTGCTTAGGCGTATTATTTTTGAAAAATCTCAAAAATTAGAATTTTGGCGATTTTTTAAAAAAATGGTGATTTTGGAGACTTAGCGTGATTATTGATGGTAGTTTGTACGGACGAGTGCTCGCTTACCCCTCAATGGATTTTGTTCTCATTTGGCACATGGAAAGAACATATATTGGAGCTGTGCGTAGGCGTATTATTTTTGAAAAATCTGAAAAATGGGAATTTTGGCGATTTTTTGAAAAATTGTGATTTTGGGAAATTAGTGTGATTTTTGATGAAAGTTTGTACGGACGAGTGCTCGCTTATTCCTCGATGGATGTTGTTCTCCTTTGGCACATGGAACGAACATATATTGGAGCTGTGCTTAGGCGTATTACTTTTGAAAAATTTGATATTTTGTGATACTGTGAAAAATAGTAATTTGGGGACTTTGCACATTAATCATATATCGTGATGTTTTTGAGGACTACGATTATGTAAGGAAAACGTTGTGAGAATACGTTGTGGGAAATACGTTGTGAGAAAGACGTTGTGAGAACGACGTTTTGAGTAATACGTCGATAGATTTTTGTTGATCATCTAATTTCATTTCCATTTTTTTTTCAATTTTCAACTGTTGTTGAAGTAGCGGAGGACTTAATCAGTTTCACTGATCTACTTGTTATTTTTGTAATAAATTTTAAAGTACAGAATAAAGTTGAAATTAGAAATCAATTTGTAAGAAATAAAACATTTAATTTGTCAAGTTTCTTTTCTCTCTTAAAAGGTGAAGAGTACCATTGGACGAGGCCATTTTGGTGAAGTAAAAGTAGTCCGTGAACGAAGCACTGGAGATGTCTACGCGCTTAAGATTCTGCGTAAAGACGACACTCTTGCCCAGAGCAATGTAAGTGACTTAATGACAATCGAGTGTGATAAAAAAAAACAACATTTATATTAATATAAGGAGTTCCAAGAGTGGGCGGGCCTTTCGGGACCTCTACTTCACTTCAAAAACAAGGGGCCATTTGGAAATCCGGGGAATTTTGAGCCCTGCATGAACATGTAGTTGGTTCAGTGTGTTTGTATCGGTTTTTTTCCTATCGAGTTTTCTCACCGCTTTTGGTGCTACTTATTCCACCTAATCCCTCAATCAATTTCATCGTCCTTCTTATTGCAGGTTTCATTCTACGAGGAAGAGCGAGACATCATGTCACAGACACACAGCGTATGGCACACACAGCTACAATACGCCTTTCAGGACTCGCATAGCCTTTATTTGGTCATGGAGTTCCATCCGGGTGGCGATCTGCTGTCTCTTCTTGCCAGGTAAGCGGTTTGGGTTTAAGGAAAGGCTGAAAATAAATGGCAATTTAGATTTTCGGGATAGAAAGAGAACCCATGGTATTTCTGTAAGTCGGTGTTAGATTAGACGCCGAATCCGGATAAACCACTCACGGGCCGTATTTGAATTCGGGACCTAGAGACTATCATATTTGTGCTCTACTACAATAACAACTTATCAAGTGAAAAACATATCGGACCGGGTGAGTGTGTCAAACATATTTGAATGAAAAAAAAACGGACTTTATTGAAATGAGCAATGAGAGGCTTTCATGTGTCATTGTTAAACGATTCCATGTTTTTTTTTGTCCCGCAGGTATGACGACGTGTTCGAAGAGAGCATGGCACGCTTCTATTTGGCCGAGATGGTTGTTGCTGTGCACGCGCTGCACACCATGGGATATGTGCACAGGTAAAGCATTACTTATTTCAGCATAGACGAAGCTTTCGACTGAAATACACGAAACGTTGTCCTGATCGGGTTGATTTCGTTAATATGAGAGGCCTTGGATACTCGTTTAATGTATTGGTAGTTGAGTTCTCAATGAAGAAAGTTTGTGTAGGGGTATTATTAAACCGCATAAACGACAATCTCAATTCGCGGCAACATATTCTCATATTAGTTCAGCGAAGACGTTTGCCAAAACATCGAGTCTTTAAAATGGGCAAGCTGCTATAAATAAAATAAATAAAAATGTCATAAATATCTTATTTATAAAAAAAATTGTGGTTAGGTCTCAAGGAATACAAATAATGTAAATATTTTTGTTTACAGGGACGTTAAGCCGGAGAACATACTCATCGACCGCACTGGACACATCAAGCTAGCGGATTTCGGATCCGCCTGTCGACTCAACGATAAGAGCTCGGTACAGAATGATACTTTAGTATTCTAAATCATAAAAAAAAAAACGAATCATAAAATTTTTATAAGCATTAGATTGTCTTATCTTTTAAACCTATAATATAAAGTTGTTGACCATATTTGAAATCAAAATCCAATGCCACTTTTTGGTTTAAAATGAATTTAAGTGTTACCAATGTTTTTTTTTTGCACACAATAAATAATTAGAATGTTTTTTTTTCTCCAAGATTACTATACTCGTAAATATATTGCAGACATGCGCAAATATGCCGGTGGGTACGCCCGATTATATTTCACCGGAAGCCCTCGCCCGGATGAACTCTGATCACACCACGGGAAAGTAAGTGAATCACTTTGAAAGGAATTCCATTTCACTCGAATCATATTGAGAACAATTTTTATTTGCCGTTGCGAAAATGCGAAGTAGCTGGCTGTAACTTCTGCCTTACACTTTGAAGAATATTTTCTACTTATGGTTTGTTAATTGTTAGTTTATTAGTTTACTATTTTCGCACGACTTACTCAGCATAAGTGTGCATGTTTATTGTGCCTTTCTATCACCATAAATTACCTTTATCTTTATGTGAACGTCAAACGAAAGTTGACCCTTTGACATTGACATATGATATGATCCCCTTTTACCTTTTTAGGTTTGGCGTAGAATGCGACTGGTGGTCGCTGGGTGTGTGTGCCTATGAGATGCTTTACGGCAGCGCACCCTTCACGGCAAACAACGGACATATTGCCACGACGTATGCAAACATCATGAATTTCAAAGTAAGGAATAGCACAGTCCTTTTTAGCCACGGCTTGCTACGCAAGGCGGGGATTGTCCCACCACTTTGCGTTGTTGATTGATTTATTTATTTATCTGTTTATTTGTTTAGTTCGTTAACTTTTCTTGTAAATGCTACTCCTCCTAGAGTTGTGGACCGATTTTAATGAAACTTGGTATGGTTGTCAACAATGTTCTCGGGTATCTAAAAACTGCTAGCTCGTGCTTATATTGCTTATATAAGCAAAGTTATAGCTGCTTATATTTTCCTATTGTATAAGTCGTATCGAATGTAATGTACACATGTACACACCATACTATTGATTTAATGAAATCCATATACCTGCATTAATTTTCTCCCATTATTAAACTAAAACATATGGTGTGCTGCACAGCCGACTATTACGTCATAATCAAAATAACAGCGGTTCGGTTGTTAAAGAAGATTAGATTTGAATAATGATTTAGACACCATTATATTGATAAAATCAAATTGATATATCCGAGTGTGGGTATACATATGTTTTATGGTTGGGGTCTTTTCGTGTTTCACAATTACTTCCTTGTATACCTCTATATGGCAAGGCACTAAACCTCAAGCATCAGTTATGTGATGGACGATGTTGCTCATGGTTATGAAAATTGCAATCGTACTTTTTATCAATGACAATCTGAGCCTAATGTGACCCACATATTTTTTTTAGGCCCCGACCCAAAAGTTGGGGGCCTATAGAGTTGGGGTGTCCGTCCGTCTGTCTGTCTGTTTGTCCGTCTGTCCGTCTGTCTGTCATCGCTTTCTTGTATGGGCTAGAACTTTTGAACGGAAGGTCATAGAGACTTGGTTATAGGCTCAAATGAAAGGTCTTGGTCCGTAGATGTGCTTTTTGACCATTTCGGTCAAAACACCCTACCGTAAGTGGTCAGATTGGCCAAAATAGCCCAAAATAGCGGTTTTTCAAGACTTGAGCTTGTACGGGCTAGAACTTTAGAACGGAAGGTCATAGAGCCTTGGTTATAGGCTCAAATGAAGGTCTTGGTCCGTAGATGTGCCTTTTGACCATTTCGGTCAAAAACACCCGACCGGAAGTGGTCAAATTGGCCAAAATAGCCCAAAATTGCAATTTTTAAAGACTTGTGCTTGTACGAGCTAGAACTTTTGAACGGAAGATCATAGAGACTTGGCTATAGGCTCAAATGAAAGGTCTTGGTCCGTATATGTGCCTTTTGACCATTTCTGTCAAAAACACCCGACCGTTAGTTGTCAAATTGGCCAAAAATAGCGGTTTTCATAGAAAATATATTTAAAATCTGCAAAAACCATACCCCTTCAAGTTTGGGGGCGGTTGGGGCCTGCTCGTGTTTCACAAATACTTCCTTGTCTCTTTTGTTATATCATTGATTGTATATAGTACTGTGATTACAGACGTTTAACCCGCATCGGTGCTTAACCTGCACCCCATTAAAATCTAAAATTATGTTTTAGGATCCGGTGTATAACCCGCACCCTCAATTTCTTGTATTTCTTAATATCGTGTATTTTACATTATAACCAAAAACAAATGCCTTTTTAATGTTATGCATTGTATTTCTTAAAGCAATCCAAAAAGACGTTGAATCAGCTAAGATTTAATACTATTATCGTTATTGTGTCGATAAATCAAAAAACAATTTCACATGTAAATCCAAAACAGAGTGGTTTGTGCTTAAGAAAACGATGTAACCTTCAACGTTGTCTAACTCACACCTGGGTATTTAGTGTGCAAATTCGATGTATAGCCCGCGGGCTAAACACTGATAATTTCGGTATAACTCAGTTTTTCAGTTTTCCTGTTGCATGTTAAAAAGATGTCAAGCAAGACTCTATAGTATACGTATATCTCTCTCCAGAAGTGCCTTGAGCTGCCAGAGGACGCGGGTGTATCAAGGAGGTCATTGACCGACTTTGATTGTCTGGTCTCATACCTTTTCCCATACATTGATTACCTTAATATAAACAGCATGCTGCTTCTTTTCCATAGAAGTGCCTTGAGCTACCAGAGGACGCTGGCGTATCGAGTGACGCAGAGCATTTGATGACGCATCTCATGACGGACGCCGAACACCGACTGACGTATGATAAGCTGGCCGTGCACCCGTTCTTTGCAAAGCTCGATCTGGATAACATCAGATCAGGTAAGGACGAAAAGAAAAAAAAGGGGAAAAATCTAGCGATGCTAGTAGCAGGGCTGCATCTACCCTGCGGGATTGCGGGATTCCCGCAGTTTGAGAAAGGTCCCGCAGTTTTGAGAAAAAGGTGCGGGATTCATCCCGTACTTTACGAGAAAGTCCCGCACTTTTTCAAGTCTAATGCGGGATTTCAAGAAAGACAGAGTCATTTTTACGAGTGAAATCGACTGAAAAAAGTCAAAGTAAGTAGAATTCTGAGTAAAATATTATCATGTTAAATGCAAACCCGCTTTAATTAATGTAAATTCGGAATTGTATGTTAAAGGTGTATGAAATGTGACTCCCTGATTGGTCACGTGTAATAAAACTAAAAAAAAGTCTCAAAATTTACACGATCATCATTTACCAATCAAACTAGTCTAACCTGATGGAATCATGCTATTTCTAGCGTACCCTGTAAACAGCACCAACTATTTTAGTTGCACTTTGAAAACTCATATACCTTTACACCACAACAGCGCGCCCGCCCTTCATCCCAACCGTTACTAGCAGCGACGACGTCTCCAACTTCGAAGAGGAATTTGGCGCCAACTCCAAAGCACCACGTGGTTTGCACGTGGATCCCGGGAATTTGGCGGGAAAATCGCAAGGCTTCACGGGAAAGGACTTGCCCTTTGTCGGGTTTACGTTTACTAAGTGCTTTCCGCTGGCTGCTGACAAGTAAGTGTGTTGGTTGTATTTCATATAGATTGTGAGTTTCAACTAAGTGTTAACTTTGCGTCATACAATTGCAGAGTTTTAGAGTTGTAAACACAATATTGTTTTCTGATAAATTGTTTAAACATATGAATTTCATATCCTCACGATGGGGTGAATGTGTTATGATAGAAAAAGTAATCAACTGATGTAGTTACAATATAGTACATTTAGGATTACCTCTTCTATCTTGAACCACGATATTTCAACCTTTTATGTTATGTTCCTTAATCGTCATGCTTAAGTAAAATCACAATGAAATTATAATTTGCCATTGCGATCAGAACTTCGGTCAGCGACGCTGTTGCCTCCCCGGCTTGCAAGAACTCGCTCGAGCGCCGCCTCGCGAGTAAATCGAGCGAACTGCAAGAGATCAGAGAAAAATGCAAGCATTTGGAAGATCGTGAAGCGCATTTGCAAGGAAAAGTAGGTCGTCTTTTTTGTCGATTTGTCACAGCTCCACATATATATTCATGCGAAAACAATGATAAATTTGGTTCATGTGATTGAATAGCTATAAACTGTGTTTCATTCGTTTGTCAGTCTGCATAGTAATAAGAATAAGGATAGTGTGCAACAGTTACTTGACTGTAACTCTAACCAAAGTTCAGCGTTTCTTTGAATATTTTATTACATTCGTAGCTGCGTACAGCCGAGACGAAACTACTGAACCGTGACTCGGACGTACAGCGACTGGAGAGCGAGCGGGACGCACTGGAACGGAGCATGGCACATTACGTCACAGAAAACAAGGTAAGATGATGTAAAAAAAGGAAACAAAAGTTACAATGTGACTTGAGAGATTTGCTTGGTAAATTTTATTGAAGCAGTTAAGTTACGGCGTATCACTTATAGTATCATATTGATAAGAATAAATGTAAATTAAAATCAGAACTAAATCCAATATTTAGGTTTTGGCAACAGAAAAAGTGTTTTTATAAATGTCACTTATCTCATTGCCCGAATTCCTTCGAAACTTCCAGATGAAAAATCGTCCGGATTTGCTTTCGGTATGTTCAGCATTTCAACTTGAATATGTTTTGGTGATTGTAGAGCCTGCAGCGTCAGATGGAATTCGAGAAAGAGCAGAAAGCGAGTGACGAAAAGAAGGCTTTGGCACTCATTGAACAAATCACGGGCCAACAGAGGCAACTCGCGCAAATGAAGCACGAGTGAGTTAACGTTTTATTCGGGTCATGTTAGCGAATTCGTTACTTTCCGTTAATATTGACATTTTTTATCTTTCAAAATGTGTTTTTCTTCAATATACAAATGTGTTGGTCAACGTATGTTTGTTTGACCCATCAAACGATTGACCGCGTTATAAACGAATCAACATTCATTTTCGAAAAAAAAAAAACGCATTCTGCAATAGTTTATAGCCTATAGATTAAAGAGAACTTTGGTCATTAACTTACCAAGAGTTGGTAATGTCGTTTAAAAAGTGTTTTTTTCCTGACATGTAATCCTCAGAATGAAGCTGGAAGATTTTATTCTTATATATCTCATTGTTCATATAGTATATATTGTAAACATATAAAATACCCCCAGGGGTGGAAATAAGATAATTTTCACACTCGCCAGACTGGCGAGTGAGTCAAATTTCACACTCGCCAGCGAAAATTTACACTCGCCAGTTGGTGAAAATATGCTAAACGAAAACCAATAATATTTAAGCTCCCAATTTCCCAAATTTGGTTTGCACGTGGACGATGCTATTTCTAAGAACAAATAAGCGAGCGCCAAAGGCACGAGCCGAACATTTTATTTAATTATTTTAAATTTTAAGAGTTAATCATCAATATTTGGAAAATTATGACAGTAATTTTTGACAGTAAATTTCACACTCGCCAGGCTGGCGAGTGACTTTAATTTCACACTCGCCAATCGAAAATTTGTGTTATTTCCACCCCTGTACCTCATTCTACAGAGAGGAGCTGGAAGACATGAACCGTCTGATCGAGGACCTGGAACGAGAAAAGGAATCAATGGAGAGACGGATGACGAAGATGGAGAGAGAGATGAAGCTGGAACGGACGAAAAGGGAACAGGCCGAGAGCAAAGTCAAGTCGCTGCAAAATCGACATGATCAGGTATGTGTTTATATTAGGCTAAATATATACATACTTGTTGTTAAAACAATAATTATGTGAAGTCCAGGCCGTTGCTCACTTTCACATTTCGATGATACTGGCCTTATTTGAGTTAAACGAATGGTTTCTTTCCAAGTGTTAATTTGTCAAAAGATTGTATACTAACGTAGGACTTTGCACTTCTCATTGGCGTATTTACTTATTGGAGTTCCGTAACAAATTGAGATTGTGCAAGTCATCTTGAATACACTCATACAATGTAGTCTATTGTTATGCATTTTAACATATTTTTTTTTGTCTTTTAGTGGAAAGAAACCTCGCGTTTGGATGCATCTAACGAGGAAGTTGAGGCACTTAAGCAACAACTGGCCAACAAGGAAAAGTGGGCACAGACTCGCGTTCAACAGGTAAGGGATGAGGTCGATTAGACTTATCTTTAAAGCACTATGTCCGCTCAAGTTGAATAGATTTCTAATAGGTTTACTGTTTATATTCCATGCATTCTAAAAGGTGCATTTATTCAGGTAACAATATTTCTTTTAATCGTCTGGCCTTTCCAAAATTAATGATCACATCTCACAGTGTCTTGTCGCAGCTTTCGATTTGTTTTGAAGCCAAACAAAACTCTGCTTTCCCTACTATTCTCTTCCCTTATATCTGTTTTAAACATCTTTTAATTCATTCACCAGGTTGAGTCTGACCACAAGGCTTCAATGGCGCTAGCCGAGGAGCTGCGCGACTGCAAGAACAACCTCGAGAAGGAGTTGCTCGAAATGCGCATGGGCAGAAGCAGCGAGGCTCTCGTGCGCAAGAAGCTTTTTGCTAGCGAGGTATGGGGTAGATACTTAGTAACGTTATTTGGAGGGCATGCGGATGATATTGCGCTTGTGCAAAATGAATCGAGAATCTCGCTTTCTTTGTGACTGGGACAGTGGAGAAGTTGAGGGAAATTCGTTTGTGGTAGGGAGAGGGGAACGGAACACGATGTGAATGTTGCGGGCGAACATTTACTTTTTGAATATCAATATAAAACAAAATTATTAATTGTCCTAATAATCGTTCTTTCAATTACCTAGGAACGCCGCAAGTCTTTGGAGAGCGAGCTACAGCGTTTACAACTGTTGGAGCGCCGCGAAGTTCAACTGCGTGAACAACTTGAGGAAAAGACGCGAACTGTGCGCGAAATGGCGGCGACACTGAGCGAAATCGAGGAGCGACTTGAGGGAAGGGAGATCGAGTATAAGAAGTGCGAGCGCATCTATGCTCAGAGGGAGGAACAGCATCTGAGTACTATACAGGTATCAGTATGAATTTTGTATGTGAATCAAGGGGGAGGGCGCGAGTTTAGAAGCAATAACTGGCGGGATGAACTTTATTGAGAAGCGAGATAGTTTGGTATTTGAGTACCATACGCGAACAGTTTCAAAAAGAAAAAGACGCGAACAGTTCGCGAAATGGCGGCCACACTGAGCGAAATCGAGGAGCGATTATAAGGAAGGGAGATCACAGGTATGGGCTGTGTTTGTGTATGCGTGTTGAGTTAAAGAGGAAGAGGCGGCTAGTCGAGGAAGTGCGGGTCGGCATATGTAGGGAAGAAAACAATACCTGATGACGCTTTAAGATCGTATATGGCGAAAGGGGTTCAATGCTAATGAAGGTTATGTGTTTACGGACCGGCTTAACATCAGGTAGATGAAGTACCGAATTCGCAACCCCGTTTTTTGTTGGCAAAGCAATATGATTATTGAACTGGTAATTGTTAGGCTGGTTTGTTGAACTGTTTTGCTTGGAAAAGATCGAAGACCATTTTTGTCTGCTACATTGATGATGTGTTACTTGATTGGGAAGTTGTTTGATTGTTTAGTAAATTGGGCCCAGTTTATTGACTTAATATTTTTTTTCAGGACTTGGAACAAGAGTTGGCACAGGCGCGGTCGCAAAAGAACGTGTTTGAAGAGAGTAGCATGCTTGCCTTTGAAGACATGGAGGAAAAGGAGAAGATCATCCACGACCAGGAATGTGTAAGTGACCGACGCCTATTTTGTATACGTAGCGCTTTAAATAACATTTAACAATTATATATAAATAAATGTGATAATGCACCAAAATTTGTTATGTCTCTTCATGATTCACAATCGCATTTTGAAACAGAGACCTGCATGGTTCCATGTATTTTACTGTTTTTTCCCAGTGATTCTGTGTCGTTCAAATGTGACGATGTGGTACTCAAAACTACTAAAAGAAGAATGTATGTCTATTATAGCGAAACCAATATGACACATGTTATAACGTCAATGCTTAATGCATGGCTCAAAACTGTTGTTCTTAAATCCGCAAAAGTCGTTTATATCTTTACAAATTTGTGCACGGAAACCTCCTTTTCGCTATCTCTCAAATGTATGATCATACATATTATGGCGCACTATTTTCTCGTTTTACTTGACATGTCCTAAAATGTGACTTAGAATACATTATTTTGTTTGACAGACGATCGCTCAGATGCGCGGCAACCTGAACGTGTTGGAGGAACAAGTGTCTGCACTGAAGGCTAAGGTCGAAAGAAGTGCGCTCACTCCGCGCAAAAAAGAGGGCACGCCGCGCAAGTAAGTGGTTCCTCCTATAAAACCGTTTAGCATCCAAACGACACAATGGCATGGTGACATTTAGATATGAATAAGTAGTTAGTAGGTATCGAGCGGTGTGAAAATTACCGACTGATTGCAGAATATAATTTGTAATTAAAACGAAATTCCTCACCAGTTTACAAATGGTTTAAAAACTACGTTGTTTCGTGTATAATTTTATTCACAAGTAGCATAGAAATAAGCAAACTGAGTAAGTACTGCGAGATACTGGACCCAATTAGCTTTTGACCACTAATCATATGCTATATTTTCTTTAAACAACGAAGCAGATATATGCCTTCATTCGGTATATTTTGCCCTACTAGGTCTCGGCGCTCAGGCGGAGTAGAGACCATGCCCTCGCCCAGCCGCAGCCCAGACAAGAAGATGCGCCGCGTGGTCGCAGAGGCGCAGACGGACAGTGTGCTCAACCGCAGTGGGTTCACACAAACCGATGAGATGTATAATGACAGGTAATTGGGTTCTATGGCAATATGAAACCATGGATTTTTGTCAGGAATCATATCAAAATATTAATATTCCTGCTTTTACAGAAGAGGTAGCAGTGCGTTGTTGCAGTGCTATGTGCACGGGCTCAATAACCATACGGCTTTGGGCTTGCACTGCAATTGCCATCTTATGGTTTTATTAACACAGCTTTCGTAAAACGAAAACTGGGTTTGTGAGATCGGTCGGCGTCGTCCGCCGTTAGTTAGTTGGTTAGTTAGTAAGTTATTCAGTAAACTTTTTTTTCCAAACCTATCTCCTCACACAATTTTGGTCGTAGAGTTTTCAAATTTTAACCAAAGCTTCCTTATGGTGTCCCCAACCTAAATTGTGCTCTGGATGGTGATCGAACCATTGTGGTCGCCATGGTGGACTTCGCAAAAAACCGCCAATTTGGTCTTCTATATAGTAAAAAAACTATTTGCTGTTAAACCTATCTCTTCCAACAGTTTTGGTGGTAGAGCTCTCAAATTTCAACCAAAGCTTCTTTATGGTGTCCCAACCTAAATTTTGCTCCGGATGACGATCGAACCATTGTGGTCGCCATGGAGGACTTCGCAAAAACCGCCAATTTGGTCTTCTATATAGCAAAAAACCTTTTTGCTCTTGCACCTATCTCCTCCTACAGTTTTGGTAGTAGAGCTTTCAAATTTTAACCAAAGCTTCCTTATGGTGTCCCCAACCTAAATTGTGCTCCGGATGACGATCGAACCATTGTGGTCGCCATGGTGGACTTCGCAAAAACCGCCAATTTGGTCTTCTATATAGTAAAAAACTATTTCAAAAATTTTCTCCACTTCATTTGAAACCTCTTTTTGGATCTATAACATTCATCAGCTGAGATACACTTAAAAAGACTGTATTTGAACATGTGTAAATTAAATAATTTTCTATAATTCTTTGTCCACCACACAAAATACTTCATAATAAGGAAAATTACGTTTAGG
>LQRL01070440.1:6400-23477 GCA_001703475.1 Hydroides elegans
TGCACCGTAGACGGAGATCTTGCCCTTGCGAATATTCTCAACGGCCTGGCGTAACTTGGCGTTCATTTGCACTGAATCCTCGCTAGATGGCGGCGGTTCAATCTCGGTAGCGATCGATTCGTTAAGACTTGCTTCGCTGCTCGGAAATAGTGTGACATTTTGATTAATGGGTCTAGGAATCGAAACGTTGTGGTTGGCACCAGGAAACGGTGTTTCATGCGGTAAAAAGTCTCTCAAATCATGTAATGAATGCGGAATTTCGTGATCATTTGGTTGTATTACGAGTGGAGATGATTCCAAATCGATGATTTCAATCGGAGCCGTGGGTTCGAACCCGGATCTTTCTGTTGCTAGGGAATCCCCCATTGATACACCGGTTGCTAGTGAGGGAGCACCGAGAGCAGCGCTGGGTCTGGCGGTTGTGAGTTGGGAGTTTCCGAGAGAGGCGGATGGTCTTGTGGTTGGTAGCAGTGACGGATTGCGTTCGGTGGTTGGTTGTGTAGTTGGTTGGTCGGTAGGCGGGTTGAGGCTGTAGATACCGGACAGCATGAACTGGAAGCATAAATATAGTAATTGGCTTACAATTATGAATAAGTAGTTCCATTTTGTGGTGATCGATAAGATGAAATCATAACGAGACAGGCAGTTAGGATTTATGTACAATGATTCCGATTTGTCCCGATCCCTAGAATATGCATTGATTGATACTCTGCAAACAAAGTTCCGTTATATTTAGCCTATTTTGTGATGAGAACTTGAATCTTATTCTAGCTACATTGCTGTAATCAGAGACATAGGTTAAAGTGAATGATTTCAATTTTTCTTGTGGTTTCTTTTTACGACGAATGGTCATCTTCAGTTTTACTAAAGGGAAGTTTATTTGTCACTGCTCGAAAAGGGGCGTATCGAAAATATTCTTTCTTGTATTCAGATTGTCCTGTCTGGTAATTTTCCATAATTTTATCATTTAACATTTTTGTTCATAGGTGTTCTTATGCAAATTCTGTTTGTCTGTTTCGTTTACTCTGATTTCTTTGGGCGTCCCCTTTTACGTTTCACAATCTCACTTTTGAGCATCATATCAGCTATGCCTCGCTTAAGCTGTTTCATGCTCACACCAAATACTTTTCGCTTTGCTTGTTTCTTCTTCTTTTTGATTGTATTGTACCTCATATAGAACCTTATATCTTGTTTCAATGTGCTTGCTCGAGGTTGAGACACTTTATCATTCGAACATTTAATCCAAAATTCCGCTCTGTCTTTTGAAATAAACCCAACCATTAGAATTTCATCTAGCACACCACGGAGAACATGTATTGGAACTTTGAAGCACTCGCTAGCCCAATCTATAGGTACATCATCGTTTTCCATAGCACATAGGGCTTCGTATATATTGCCCATTTTGTGAGCATGGCAGGCACGATAGGACGACTTAGTACGGTGCGAAACTCTTAAGGACCGGGTCGAAGTAGACTGAGTTAAAGTAGGTTCGTCGGGTCTGTTTGGTTGTTCTGACTCGTTTATCGATTCACGATATGCTTGAGCGCTTTCGTTCGTTTCTCCTGTAACTGTAACAATTTGGTTGGATATTTCGCTTTCTGGGTTATCGTGATCATTTATCGTTTGAATTGTTGCATCGGGCACACGTATATTCTTTATTGTAACGCGTTTGAGGTAGTTTGTAATTGCTACACTTTTTATGCTACTTTCAATCGCTAATTTATGTGGTGTCTTGGTTTGTTTCTGGGTTTCACATTGGGCACGTGGACGGGATTTACGTGGAGAAAATTCTAAATCTTTCA
This sequence comes from Hydroides elegans, assembly GCA_001703475.1. NCBI lineage: Eukaryota > Metazoa > Annelida > Polychaeta > Sabellida > Serpulidae > Hydroides > Hydroides elegans. Next base: position 8,203 of record LQRL01070440.1, read on the forward strand.
ACTCATTTCCCAATTTTTCCAATATTGGATCAATATTTGAATCGATTGGGTTCCTAATCAAGCTCACATAGGGTGCGACAACAACCCTTTTGGAGTGGAAGTCGTGTTTCTGGGCTACGGACATTTCTTTCCTATGAAACATTTCCTTGTGGGTTATACACTTTGATTTGTTCCTAAATCGGATAGTGCCTTGTTTTATTTTCTTCTCCCGATTTGGTTTGGACAAAATTCGCAACTGATCACGTGATGGCTTCCTTTCAAAATCGCTTTCTAGATCAGATTGGATTAAGATTGGACCTTCAATTTGAATGACGGGCTTGTAGGACCAGGCAGACAGTATCGGGCCGATGGACTCGTCATGATTTGGACCAAATACCCCCAGAACCCGATTCTGCAAACAATAAATGTAAATCATCAATGAAATATCAAACATTTTCAACATCTAAATGGATGGGCATTTTAAGCAATGATTCATCGTTAGTAAATCAGATATTGGATAATACATTCATTTTGACTAAATCGGTATCATTTACCCAATAAATGAGTGGTCAGCCTTTCAGAGTCAATATAAGTCATTACTCATGCTAAACCTTATTCTTACTCGATACAGTATGTCGAATATCAAAGAACATGCATTATTGGCATTCTTAATGATCAAAGAGGTGCATTTCATTTTTCTGATTTTGAAAACAGATTCGTTTCGTAAAAATTAAAAATCTTATAAGCTAAAGGAACAAAAACAATGTTTGCATTCAGTTAGTTATTTTTCATTTGTAGCTAATTAATATCTTAACAAAAATGCAGCTTATATATCCTTTTAATCTAACATTTCCTTTATATAAAAATAATCAAATTTAACAACACAATGTACGATCAATCACCAATGTAGCCTAATTAGGCATCCCAACCATAAATTTGTTCGATTTCACAAATTTTTGATACCACTCACTTGAAATACTCGCTATATTTATTGGTTTGTAATGTAGGTATAAGTTAAATAATTGCTAATTTGAGAAATACGTTTTTTTTCTAATTAATAATCGTACCATATTAGTACGGATTTAATTGAGGTCATGACAATTATTGGTTCCGTTTAAAATATTGTTATAGTTGATTTTAAAATAGTTTTCTTTTTCTCTAATTATTTTGATTATAATTTATTATATTTGGATTTTTAGAAAATACTATTATCTTTATAATAGTGTTATACATTTTTTTTCATAGCAATCTCTTCGTCGCTATCTTTTCTATTGATTCAAACATACTTCTGCGTAATTATTTGTGATTGTATGTAATTTATTGACAAAAACACACTTTTTCAAATGCCGAGAAATCGTTTAGCTAGTAGCTCAATCACAATTTGATTGATGGAATCGATTTCTAGCCTAATTATGACCGAGGGAATAGAAAACCGGTACCGGTAGACGCTTTAGCAGAGTATTGCAAAGGGATGTCGTATTTTGTTAAACATAATGATTAGGGATGGGTCACATCGCCCGTGAGCTCGGTTCAGTCGGTTCATGGTAGATACCAATTTTGATAGTTTTGTTTGGTTCGTTTTTTATTATATAAAGCCGATATCTGGCGGCTACCTATCCCACATAATTAAAACTCCTTTTTTTCTACCAATATTGTTATTTACAACGATATACATTCGGTTCTCGGTTTCGCCTCAACCCGACCCACCCTCTAGTACTAATAACACAAGCCCAAATCTACCCCGACGCCTAAAACCCCACACCCACCTCATGAAAAACATAGGCACTCAACTCTGTTTTTCCTTTTACCGGCTCTATATATATCAAATTAAACACTATTTTTGAAATAACATAAATTTTATTTTGTAATGGACAAATATAGCAGAAAACAGCCAAATACAAACAAAACCAAAGATATTTCAAAATGCGTGTGTGCTCTTTATATTGAGCAATATTTCGTTGCTTTTTATATATCAATACTTTCAATACCAATTCTAACTTATAATTAACTTTTGTTTTCACAATTGAATTGCCAACATTTTTTTCTTTCAATTCTTATATATACATGACATGTTAATTTCAATATAAAAAATATAAGTATTCACAGAATGAACAAACAATGGTTAAATGCAAACCTTTTACCTTTGTATGTCAGCGTTATATTTAACCAAAGTCTCACACAAACTTAAAGATAGATTTTAGCCGACAATAAAGCAAATATATAACAGTTAAAAAACAGTTTTTTAGTTTTGAATTTAAGAACAATCCTGATTAACATAAAATTTCTAACATAAAATTTCCTATGTACAATTGCTTATGTTCCTTAATCTGTTCATGCTGCCTTTTTACAAATAAAATTCTGAATATACAAGCCTCTAACAAATTTATCAATATGTTGTTAATGTGCGAGTAAACAAATCATAATGAGTCAGGATCTCTCTAGAAGATGATATTGTTTCGAGTAAGAAATATGAGGTTTTGAGGTTGAGCGGTCAAACCATCTAATATTGTGTAATAATGCCTTTTCATAGATATATAATATCTATGTTATTTACAACTTTAAGTTTAGTGTAAATACTTAATATCGAAACTAAACTGTTTCAGAAACCAAGCATTATTTCTTTTAAAAACTCAATGTGTATACATGATCAAAACCAGAGGCTAAGTACAGTGTTACGGTTACATACGTAACAGCTATCTATCTACATTCGTTGATTACTATAAACTACCAGTCGCATGTCATTAAAGTCTAATGTATGAGTCACATCGTAACAATCACCGGTTTTCAATCTTGAACACTTTTTGTTCCCCTTAGTATCTGCAGCGATTTAACCAAATCCGAACTTTCCAATCCAAAGCGTTCTGCAGTCTGAACCAATGAGAGCTCATTACTCTCCATATACAAAATGGCGGTATCTAATAACTTCCGGTCTATATTACCAATTTGATTTCCGTTTCCGGTTTGCTCTCCTTCCGCTTTCTCACTTCCTGTTAGGGCAATTTCCGGTGTATTGTCACGTGGTGCGCTTACTTCTTTTTGATTGGATGACAAGGCAGTGCCGGTTGATAATGTGTCCAAATCACTTACCCCACTGTCAGTGGCGGTAGGCACATAAGTGTTCACTGCGAAATGAACTGGTGTTGCTTCGGTGGAATCACTTAAGGGTGCTTCACATGGAACGATATTCAGAATTGTTGCAGTAGGTTTGAATGTATTTGAGGCAGAGCGATTTTCAATTGACGACTCACTGTGACTATCGTTGGTAGTTGATTGAACTAATTCATCAACGTTTGTTCCCTGACTTTCATTCTCAAAGTTATTGTTCAGAACAGTTCCTACAACAGTGTCTTGTTCTGTTAAGTTTGCGACAGATTCACTATCTTTCACGGAATCGAAGTTTGCGAACATGTTTACAGTTGCTGTGATAGTATTTTCACAAATGTGACCCTGAGAAAGTGCCGGGTTGTTTTCAGTTTTGTCTGGTGGATAATCTACAGTGGAGTTACTTTCATGCTTAACGGTACTACTTTCGCTCACTTGCGAACTATTTTCATCGATATCACTCCGCTGAAATAGCTCACTTCTAGGCTTCAATAGGCTCTTGGCTGGCACGGAGATTTTCCCAATGACCTTCATGGTGGCCTGATATTTATCAACACCCTCTTTTAAAATTTCATATGGGATTCCAAATTCTTCCGCCACAACTCCTGTTTTCACATTACACCTCACCACACGTGTGATGGCATTTTCCAGATCAACTTCCGTGTAAGTCGAACCAACCTTAATATCGCTCATGTCGGGCGGAAACTTCGCCATTATATCGGCCGGAAATTCGGCAACCATTTCGGTTTCTTCGTCGTCTGACATTTTTTCCACTTTAATAGGAATATCCTCGAAGCAATGCTGAATCATTTGCTGCGACACCTGATTCGAAAGCGTTTTCACCGCCGATTTCACGGCTGCTTTATAGCGGCTGTTCGCCGAGCTTTTCTTACGCGATGCCGTCTTCTTTTTCTTTTTAGAAACATTGGACCGCGTCTCCCTGCAGGCCTTTTCTATTTTGGGTCTCAGTTTGTTGATGGTCTTCTCCAAGCGGTACTTTTGAATGTGGTATTTTACCGAGGCTTGTGTTGTAGTCAGTCGATAATGGTAGATGTCCTCCACCGCTGCTCTGTATCTTTTCTTACGAGATTCCGTAGGGATTCCGCACAAAATTTGAGTCATAAACTTCGTGGGAATTTCAACGATAGGCTCAGCAATGGCGTTGTAGTCAAGTAAATCGTTCGATGCCTGGTTTGGTTGGGTTGTCTTTCCTGAGGTTTTACTTTTACTTGGGCTGATGTTTTCTGGTGGCTTCTTTGCTAATTGCATAGCGACGTTAAAGTCTTCCTGCAAGTCATTCGATTTGTCCATTAACATGTCCTCACTCAATGTTACTTCCGGTTCACCGGTGTGCTCCCTTGAAACCTGCCCACCACCATCCCCTAGTTTCTCCTTAAGCCGTTTCAACGTCCACTCCAATCGGGTTCGGTGTATATTATAGGCGCGGCATGCCTGCGACAAAAGCATATGACCGTGCCATACATTCTCAACCGCTTCTTTATATTCCTCCTTCGTGTAATCCGGTGAGCGGACGCTTGACAAGCATTTACGCATGACGTCGTGTGGGATTGGGACGTTTCCGATGGCGCGCTTTTCGGCCAATCGCGTGGCATGACCGCCGGTTGTTGGAGCGGGGGTGGCATCTGAACTTGCGCTTGACGCACGGGAGGATTCGTTTCGCTTTGCTATGGGTTTGGCTCTTGTAACCGGTTTCGATGGTGATGCTTTTGCGGCGGCGGGTGCGCTTTTTAACGTGGATTTCGGTGATGGTGTAGGGTTTGTTACCACAACCGATTTCGGATTCGATGTCTGCTTTTTCTCGCTGTTTTTACTTATGGCAGCGTTCGCTTTCAGCATAGCGACATGCTGCGACGACACAAAGCCGCGACGCAAAATACCCGACAGCGAATTCACCGGAACCCCCGATCGCTCCGACGCTTCTTTGATCGATAACCCGTCCGCCTTGATAGCTCGTAAACCGTCGCGTAGCTGCTCGTAAGTGTAGCTTGGCGGCGGTTTCGTATGTTTGCTGTTTTTGCGCACGACTTCCGCTGTTCGCGACATTTCCTGTTGTTCCGTTTCCGGTGGTTCGTCTATTTCCGTTTCCGAATCGCTTGTTTCCCGTGACGTCGCGTGACGGTCATACTGGAAATGGAAAAAAATGGCAAGAATTCAGAAGAAGAGCAAAATCCATAGCTAGCAAATTTCATCCGTAACGACCCGCGAGCAATGCGCGATTCTTTATTTGAAGATAGATTTAGTAGACGCGAAAATTGCAGTGATAAATTATATACATGTCCGTGTAAAGTAATAATCAAGCAACACCAGCAAAGATCAAATCAATCATAAAGATTGCTAAATAGCAGAACAAAACGTGTAAAACTTGTTTGGTTGCTCAAAGTAAGCAATATTATATAGATAAGGTTGACTTTCTTACCATTTAAAATGTAATTTTCAAGTTAATTGCTAAATTTATCCATTTGAGCATCGGATATGAAGATATGAAACTTGAGCCGCCAAGCATTTGGTTTATAAATTTAAATGTTAGCTTTTATTTGATATATAATATGCTGGCCGTGTGGGGTTCACCATATCTAAGATGGTGTATGATTGAAGTTAATGGTATATGGAATCGTAAAGGGGGAATAAGGCAAAGGAGCTTAATTTGAATTTTGTTTGCAAAATATACCAGAAATCAACATTGTTAGTCACATCATTTGGTAAAATTGCTTTGTGATGGATTATAACTCTGGTATATTGTATAAATTGTGATAATGTGAATAAAGCACAGAATATTTACTGTATCTAAATATTTATTTATATTTTCTGCACACTAAATCACTTTTTTCAATCGATCCATAAGCTGACAAAACATTTATATACTTTTTATAGAATTATTTTATAGCTTTTTCTATGATTAAAGGGTTCGACACAATTAGAAAAAAAATCATATTCGCCAGCTGCGAAAACATGCTCTCAGGCGATTTGATATTTTTGTCAATTTACAGTCTATGACACCATTTCAATCAGTATTTTTGCTACATGCAATTAAATTTCTACCTTGATTTTAACATTATTATTGTTGTTTGAATTTAGAGTTGTTTTTCTTCTTACCCGCAGAAGTTTGAAACCCAATTTCGAACCATAATTTTTAACCACATATAATATTGCAAATCTGGGATAACGATCATTCAGTAACATAAATAATCCACAACACAACATAACGACATCAAGACACATGGGTAATATTCAACATGGAATATACACATATCAAAAATGAAACATAACAAACGATCCCTGCAAACATAAATGTATAAACAGCATGTTCATCATTTGGTGAATAGTTACATAATTATTGTTCTATACACTATGTGCAAGCCTCTCGCCACTTAAATCAAGATTCACGATTTTTTTAGAAGTGATAGAAAGAAATATTTCTATCTAAGACTAGTTTGGTATTGAAATAAAAGAAAATTGCAAGGATAAAACAAATGATCCCAAATTCGTCATCTTAAAAACCAAAATGAAAGATATTTGAAAATCTCCAAACTCTTAACATGCGACTGCGAAAAAAACATTTGAGGCCATTTTTAAACGTTACCATTTGCCTTAACCCCAGAAACCCACAATTACTAAACTAGCATACATATGTATGCATTAATTGAAGTTTTTTTTATATTGTATTACAATATTTTCATGAACATTATTTGTTGTCAACATCAAGAGTGTTTAAGATGATGATGGTATCATCATTATGTTCGCATTTTAAATTTATTTCCGTAACTTTCTTCATCTTCAGGTGAATACGATAAATAAAAGCGCAAGGCCGGTATTGATAATACATCATTAACATGTAATTTATACAAAATAACAAGGTGAAATCAATTGTGCATTAACATTTTGCGCATTGAATTTGCTTGCGTTTATGTGACTGCTTGATTATTTATTGTCATTTTAATCACTTTTAAAAGGGCGGCTAAGTATTCCAGTCTCTTGAATTATTTGTTTCGACGCTAATGATTCACAAATCCATAGATGAGTATAAAAGCGTGCGGTCAACGTATTGAATTAAAGTGCTTTTTTTTCAGTTAATGCCTCACACATCATTTATATTACATGTGTTTCAAATTTTGACAGAAAATCGAAGACACTCATCTACCTACTCTACAAAAATCTAGAACATCTATATTCTCCAGTCCCGGTTACACAATACACACATGCATAGCTCCATTGGTGTGTTGAAACGACATATATTCAATGTATTATGTAACTCATTTAATTTAATATAATTTATATGGAGTAAATTCTCCAAGACACACCATCTCTACATACACTCAAGCGCCAATCAGAAAACATGCGACTAAAAGCAGAGCCCAAAGTAAAACTCACACACGGATATTATGAGTAAACAAGAGTAATAAATCCTCTTAAAGCAATATATAGCAACATATATTAGGATAAAAATCAGTCTCGTCACAGTCTCGTCCTTATTAAAATCATCTGACTATAAAAAGCTATCTATTTAACATTCTGTCTAAGAAGTCCATTTTATTTCTCAGTCTAAATAAAATATTCTTTCGAATTTCCCGTATCTTGTAGATGTTCATCCATGATGCGAGTCAAACCACATCATCTTTGAATTGTATCACTACTGCTTTGTTTTCAAAATACAAAACTCTGCCCTTAATTCATATCGCACAAAAACGATCACATGACCGGAGACTACCACAAAAATCAAGTGATTCTTTCGACGGTTTTCTATATAAAAATAGTAAATTGTAAATTCTGCATCAACTGTCTCGTTTAACAATACATAACAATATCCCGAATTCATAGAATCCAATACAAATACGCGCTTACACATAATCAATATGAACATCGGAAGAAAAACCGCAGCGGCAAATCACGTCATTCCATCGACGGCCCTCCATGTAAATCATTAAATTTTCTACTCAACTGTCGGGTTTTAAAAATCCAAAACATTGTCCTTAATTCATATGATCCATGATTTATATGCGCTCGCACAAAAAGGTCATATGACCAAAAATGATCATGCCGCGAATTATATCATTTTATCGACGACATCCATTATATAGCAAAAAGTAAATTCTGCCCAACTGTCTCGTTTTAAAAATCAAAAACTCTGTCCTCAATTCACAGGATTCTCTTATAAATACGCACTAGCATACAAATCATGTGACCGGAAATAATCATGAGAATCATGTGCTTTTATCGCCGGTCTGAATGATTATGATATCGCTAATTTTGCATGAACTGTTTCGTTTTTTTTTAAGTTTAAAACACTGTCCTTAAATAAATTCACAGGATTCACTTTTCAATCATGTGACCGGAAACATGATCATCAAAATCACGTGATTTTATCAACAGCCTCCATGATATCCGCGGCCGACAGCCCGTACTTTTCTGCCGCCTGGTGAAGCGACAACTGTTGCTTCTCCATATCGCGCAACGCCGCATTCAGTTTCATTTGTGGCACTACTTCCGGTTCGCCCGCATCCGCTTTCGAAGGAGTTTCCGGTTCCGTATCGGTCCATGCGTCATCGTCGTCGCTCGATGTCGATGCCGCGTCAGTTCGTTCGCTGCTATTACTCGCGGCGGCGGAGGCGCTTGTTTTGGTAGCAGATGAGGGCAGTTTGGCTTTACCCGATATTTCCGCTCGCATTTCCTGAACGCGCTTGCGCAATGCGTCTTCGGGGACACTGAATGCTTCGGCTGCGAAGGCCATACGAATGCGATGGCGTATGACGCGGTCGGCCGCTTTGTCCAAGCGCACACTGTATTCATCGATTTTTGAGCTCTTATCGGTAGCACTTCCGGTCTTCGATGATTTCGCTGGTGTCGCCGAGGCCGCCCGTCCGTTCGCCGACCCTTTGAGGGCTTCAGCCTGTTCTTTTTTCATTTCGCGATACCAGTGGATATGGTAGCGTAGGCGCGTGATGGGGATACCGTACTTTTTTGATACTTTCTTAGTCGATTTGCCTTCATCGACCACTTTGCGTATGGCCTCTTCGACGATTTCCGGCGGGATCTCCTCGTTGACGAGGTATTTACCACTCTTGTTTTCACCCTTCGAAGGCACCGAACCCGGTCGAACATTGGTGAAATCCCCTGAGAAGAGCGATTTCGCGGGGGCGGCTTCGCGACTCGATTTATCGCCTTCTTTTTCGCTACCATCCGTTGACAGCACACGTTTCTCCAGACGAACAACGGGTGATAAGGTCTTCAACAGGGCACTGTTCATATCGGAGGTCTTTACTGGGGTGATTGGAGACGTGCTGCTGGTTTGTTTCGACTCGCTCTCTCGCCTGTTTCGGTTCTGTCCAACCTTTGTTATTCCCAAGCGATACAATATAGTACCTCTAGGTACACGGTATTTTGTCGCTGCTTGATGTGCGTCCATTTTATTGGACCGCACCGCTTCCACAGCGAAGAAAAGGTTCTTAATCGGATATTTTCGATGTTTCCTGTTATACTCAAACTTATTGAACTTGTTCACACTCTGAACTGCGGTTTTGACGGAGGATTTATAGCGATTGGTTCGCGAAAACAAGGAGGTTGACCGGTTTTTACTGTTTATCTTGGTCGATATTGCTTTCTTACTTCCGTACGCCTTGTCACTAGCCGCTAGTTTGATTTTTCGAAGGGTATCAACTATACGATGTCTGGGTATATACGGTATTTTTCTACAAGCGACATCTATCGACCAGTGGCCATAGTAAACCTGCTCCACCGCTTTCTTGAATCGCTCTAATTCATCCTCTGAGTAGTCCGATCTTCTGGCCATAGTTGCTAAAGAACGCCGCCAGAACTCTGCTGGTACTTTTGGCTTATTCGTCGCCTCAGGTTGCTTATCCGTCGTTGTCGTAGGCTTATCGGGCAATGTTCTTTTGGAATGTTTCGCGGCGATTGACACCGTACCCGCTTCCAAGCGTGTGATACGCGTTCTCAAAGTGCCGTACGGGATGTTGTATTTAATGGCCGTTTCTTTGACATCCTTGCCTTCATTTCTGACTTCGCGTATGGCGTTCTCATAGTCCTCCGCTGTATACGCCTGGTTGGGGCCAGTGAAAATCGGACCGAATTCCGTATCGGTTCTCTTCGAACCACTCATGTAATCTTTGTCCAAAACCTTGGGTTGTTTCGCAGGGGTGTCATCTTTGTTTGTACCCTTGGTGTGCTGTTTAACGGGAGTGGCGACAGGGCCCTCTTTGTTCTCCAATTTCGCGATTCGCCCTTTCAACGTGCCGAACGGGATACCATATAAACTAGCCGCCTCCATCACATCCATGCCCTCATTCCTCACAGCGCGTATGGCGTGCGTATAATCCTCCGGTGTATATCCCTGTGTTCTGGGGTTTGAAAACACCGGACCGAACTCCGTCTCGATCCTCGATGAACCAACCAGATTGTGATTCTTCTTGTAGGACACGGGAGTTGTTTTCGACCGACTCGACTGCGAACTACGTGGCGACGGTGTCGATTTGAGACTCTTGGACACGGCAGTGTGCAGCGTCGTAAACGGCACGTTGTATGTGTTCATCGCTTCTCGATACGTCATGTCACCGCTTCGCACTTTGGCCACGGCCTCTTTGTACTGCGCCGGCGAGTACGCTTTCGGCTCTTGCTTCGTACTTCCGGAAACGGACGATCCGGGCGTGCTGCGACCGGAAGCGGAATCGAGGCTGCTTCGGCGGGGCGTTTCCGGATCCGAGGATTTTCGGCGCCTGCTTATGACAGCATTCGAGATGGTTCCTTTTGGCACATTGTACATTCTCGACGCTTCACGGATCGTGATCGCTCCGTTAAGGACAGCGGCGATCGCGTCGTCGTATTGTTGCTTCGTATAGTTGCGGTTGAGGAACCAATCAACGTCCGTCGATGACATCTTACTCGGTGATTGCTTGATGTCCATCTTCTCCCGCTTGCCTTCCTTGGCGCTTTTTCGATGGTGCATATTGATGGCGTTCGCCAACTCTTTCTTTATGAAACCGCGACGGATTGTGCGACCAAGCGTCGATAAGGGGACGCCGTAAGTGCGCGATGCCTGGATCTTTGTCATCTTGCCCAGTTTCGCTTCATTCATTGCCTTTCTTAGCTGCTCCACAGTGTAGCTGAAGCGCTTGCCCGACGAGGGAGACTTGATCGAGGCGGAGGAAGGGGTTTTGCTCGTTTTAGCATCAGGAAGTTTTCCCAACGCGCGCTTGAGCTGGTAGCGCGATATGCCGTACATGACTGACGCCCCGTAGATCGAGATACTTCCTTTTTTGATCGCGTCCAACGCCTGCCTCATTTTCGAACTCTGCGAAGCCGCTGCGTTTAGCGTTTTTGGCGGCGCCACTGTATTCGCCCTCGCCGCTAGCGAACTACTTTGCGCGCTGCGTCGATCGCTGATCGAGGGCGGACTCGCTTCCGATACATCATCATCATCATTATCATCATCTTCTACGTCGATGTCATAATCCTGAGGTTCAATCACGACCGTTTCATATTGCGGTTGCGGTGTGCCGCTGATTTCGATGACGCCGATCGATTGGTCACCAAGCCGGAAGTCGTTGTTCGTTGGACCGGAAATGGATGTTTGAACCGGATGCGCCGTGCCGTCGGTGGCGACGCTGAACATTCCCGTCACGGCCAACTGGAACACAACGAATGAAACAGGATGTCAGTCTTAGTCTTCTCATAAATCTTCGTTTTTTTTTTGTTGTATATTGTTGAAAAAAAAATCAAATGTTCAAAAGGTTCAATTGGTGACAAAATTTTGCCTTCAAAAGTATTTTCCTTATGTAAATTAACAGTTTTAATGTGCTTCATGCGTTGTGCCAGTTGAACCGCTAGACGGCATAAAATGGTAAACTCATTAAGATCTGCAAAAAAGTTCTACAAACATGAAATGTATTGTAGAATGAGCAGATCTTAGCCTTCATTCGTCATGTTTGGTAATTTTTTATGTTAAGTGAAAGTTTAATCCGAACATGTTGATCTATTCTTCTCAATAGACATGGTATTTTTATGTCTTGGACATACAAAATGTAATAATAAATAGGATAATACATGTAGTTCATAATAATGAAAATCACTACATTCTTTTGCATTGTGTTTAAACTACATTTGGTAAAATTCTGAATAATATACTACTATTTCTTGTTAGGTTTTCATAAATCTAGGCAAAGTCATTAAACTTTAACCGGAAAAGATTAGTTTGAGAAATGAAACCACCAGATTTCATTTTATAAAACAAACAAATCAAATCACTTTCGACCGCGCTTTATTTTAATATATTACAAGTTAATTAGTTTTCTGAGTTTCCATTTCAATTTACAAATTCAACCAATGTAAAGCAATTTCTTGCAGGATGGAATATTTATGCATACTTGGTGGCATAAAATGATGATGTAACTTGTATCAGTGAGTTTTTTTTTTCTATTCTTTAAGTTATTTCTATGAGAATTTATTTTCAATTTCAATATATTTTTTGTCCAATTCATATAAATGCATTTTTTCACTCGCTAAAATATTCTATTTTATACTATATATTTATAGGGTTTCACATACAAATTACAAGTCATTTATAGAACTATCTACAGTCCTTGAATATATAAATGAACCTTCCAACATGCACCTTTCCCTAATTCACATATCGAAGCCAGATTCATTCAAACCCTTGTGTGCATTGAACAAATTTTTTTATGAACATATACATGACTCTTTCTTGCATCGTGCTGGCATAGCATATTCATAATGTAGTGTTTTACATCACATTTACAATAGAATGAATAACCTTGGTTGATCTAAAGGGGAAAGGAAGTCTTCCTTTTTAACGTGAATGATTTTTAAAATCTTTTTATACAACTAGCTGAACGACTTTCGACAAAAAATAAATGCAACAAGACAATCGTGGATTGCATATCCCCCGCCCCGACTTTGGACCTCGTCACACGGGGAGCAGCACCTGGCCATACGGGAAGCTATTCCTCATTTTTTTTCTATACAAACTGTTTAAAATGTATTTCTTTTGCGAAATCGAAAAGGTGTCAAGATGTTTAAAATGCAACGTCCTTCTCCTCAAACGTAAGACAAAATCTCACAAGACAACCAAACGTAGGCATGTGATTATATTAGTGACTATTAATGGGTTGCCAGAAATATAAAAACTTTAATTGCACGGAGGAAAAATGATATCAATCGTCAAATAGCTTGCATTGGCTAGGGTTTCATTGGTCTAATATGCCTACCCTAACAAAAACCACAAATATTTCGTTTTTCGGATAATTCGATATGGAGTACATTTACAGAGAAACCTTAGAACCGGACACCTTGATAGACCGGACACCTCGCTAAACCGGACACTTTTTTCAGTCCCGTTTTATTTATCACTGTTTTATACCATTTAAAAACCTGCTTATTCTGGACACCTCGCTTTTTCGGACATCGGACACCAAATTTGTAACCAATAATTGAAAAATATAGGTTTTTCACCTGTTTAAACCGGACAGTATTTTTTTTGAAAATCATCGTCAATCACGAATATAGAGGTTTTAGTGTTATGAAAACTCCTCGTAAGCACACATTGCACTTAATCCCTAATTGTTCTTAAACATCATTCACATTGCATAAGTTTCAACATAAACAGCGGATTGATTGAACATTATCTTTGTGTTGAATAATGATTTCACTGTGTTTTGGCAACAAAGGATAGAGGGAGGGGGATCGAAGATCCTGGATTGCATTGTTCTATGGGTCTCAAAGGAAAAAGGGGTCCCTAAGTCAGTGTATCGTTATTCATTGTGTCCTTTTAAGAGGGGTATCGAAAGCATTAGTTTTATAATATTGAATAGGCAGTTTATTGTCACGAAAACACACCCCGTTAAATATGTAGCTTCAAACGTTCACAGGGCCCACCCCTCAGGTGCACTGAGTTTGACATGATGTCGAATATCAATGCTCAGGAGATGAGTAATTTTTTTATGAACCTTCACAATTCAATTAGCGATATCAGAATACAAAAGCAATGGTTTCAAAAAGAAAAATAGTTGAATTAAGCTTGTCTGATAAGGTTAAATTCATCAAAGCAAGTAATGTTCAATCAGTTCGAAAGTTAGATTATCAATTTAAATGTGGTAAAAGCACATCCAATTCTTATCTTCATAAACACTAAAAAACACCAGTCATATACAATAAATTGGCGAAAAAGCTATCAACCTGCTTAGACCGGACACCTCGCTAAACCGGACAGTTTTGCTCAGTCCCCCGGATGTCCGGATTAAGCAGGTTTCACTGTACTTTCACATTAACATATTGCCAAAATAGGTTCAATAAAGTTGAGATATCATTGGTAGTGTACTTTATCCCGCGTGGCCGAATGGATATAGGGGTTGACACACGGCTGAAACGAGTTAATAGCACTGACCAGACGGCGTGAGTTCGAGCCCACTAGGGAGCACACATGTGGTCGACATTGTTTTTTTACGGAAAAGTCCGAAACTTCTAAAAATCGCCAAAATAACAATTTTTTCGAACATTTCAAAAATAACCTTGCGAGGCACAGCTTTTGTATATATTCTATCCAGCTGTGGTGTTTCATCCACCCACAGTGAACAGTAACTGAGATATCGCCTGGACAAACTCATCTGGACGGATGGACGGACAGACAGACGGACGGACGGACACGGTGCGTTTCTATATCCCCCGCCCCAGCTAGGGAGGCGGGGGATAATAAATATAGATGTTTTTGTTCAATGCTCATTTTTATTAATATTGAAGTAAAATTCGCCCTTACTATCCAACAAGCACACTGTTATACTCGGCTTCCAACTATCTTTTGTAAGGTATTTTAAGGCGATAGGCACATAATGTCCTACAAATCAACATTTCTATTTTTATCCATTACTTATATACACGACTAAATTACAAATTGCTCAAATCTAAACCGCCAAAATTGCTCAAATTCAAACCCTCTTCCTTCGATTCATTACCCTCTTCGAAGCTATTCTGCTTCTTGAGTTCTTCCTCAATATCCAGATTCTCATAATGCTCAATGCATTCCTGTTTAATTGCCAGTAATTCTGAATGGCCATTGTTCTCGGGCGGGATGCCACATGCGGTTAAGACATCGAACATGGAATCAGGTTCTTTGGGAGTACCAGTAGAGGACTTGCTAGCTGTAGCCTTGTTAC
>LQRL01070494.1:0-26749 GCA_001703475.1 Hydroides elegans
ATCTAAATAAATCAATGTTGATATGTTCATCTCGTTGCAATGCACTTGAGCAAGTTCCACATTCATGACAAATATGAATATTATTGATTTTTTAACAAGTTTTGATACAATGACAAGACAAGACTAAATAAGAACTTTTCTTATTTTCAATTCCCTCCCGTTGTGAGGACTTAAAAAATATATATATCAAATCATAAATAGTTACTATTATTAGATATTAGTTTATTTCCTTTGTAAATTTTGCATGTAAAGTACACAAAATTAGAAGTTATATTTATTAGATATCAGTATATTTCCTATGTCAATTTTTTAAAGTCCAAAACACAGAAGAAATATAGAAGTCAATCATATTTATGTGTCATAATAATAACGAGCGTAGTTTACAAAGACACGACAAAAAAAATGTTTATGTAATGTATTTCCCAAAAGAAAGGACCAGATTCCCTATTCATTTATGAATAATGACAATTTAGGGATATCCGCATTAATGTGAAATGCATACGCCGGATTGTTGGAAAATGACATTCAAGCAAATATTCATTCAATATTAAGGAAAAAAGTACCGTAAATATTTACAAACTACCGTATCACACAAAACAACCGATTATACGCATTATTATTGGCAACAGACCTTGCAATAGACTCCTATACTTATATTACTAAACCCTCTTTTATTTAACACTGATTTAAATAATCGAGTTATTTAAATATATTAAATTCGCATAGGTTTATGGAATGATGAACAGTCACCTGAATGAGCTTGCGAGCGGAAAGCGAAACTAAATACAAATGTGTGCTAAAAATAGATATCTCCTGCAAAGTACTTGTATTGACATTTTTCAGCCAAATACTTTTGCTCGACAGTGATACTTTCATTATATAAGACTCATGCAAGTGGATAACGCAGTTATTAATAAAAGTGGGCACATTTAGGATATTGACGATAAAAAGTGTCTACTTTAACAGTGTTATTAGATTGGCATAGGATAAGCCTATACAAATAAGAAAGCAACGTTAGTCTACATGTCATGAATGTAAGCATACGTGAAGTATTCGTTATATACATGTAAAGGATTTACTCCATATAAACGGTATTAAAGCTACATTGAACTTACTTTGTATTAGATATAAAAAGTTTGCAGAATAGCCGAGTTGACTTTACTTATATCGACAAACAGTAAGTTTTGATCAATTTTATTTCATTTTCTGTTATAATAGATCATCTTATTCATTTGCGGTAGGACAAAATGGAGTTACTATATCGCATTTTTTGCAATGGAGACATTGGCATTGATTAGTAATTTGCCTATGGTTAAAAAATCAAATGATGGTTAAAAAAACTTTGATTTTGTTTGAAAACTTTATGTTTATTATTTTGTACATGAAAAGCTAATATTCAATGTTGCCAAGGATGTCACCTATAAAATCTTGTTAATTGTTTGCACTCATCTCTAATTTGTTATTAAACTAGTCGAAATCAAACGAGCCCTGCGATATATAAGATAACTAACACTCACAAGATAACTAACACTTTTGAAAAATATCTCTCGGCTACGTCTCGCGATATTTTTCATATCGGCTCGAAAGTGTTAGTTATCATATATGTACCATTTAACCTTTTATTTTGTAAAATGGGGTATGGGTAACGCATTTGGTCTAACTTATCCTATATAAGGAGATATCAAGTCTATGGCACTGTAATAATTACTATAGTTAAACTGTATTTCATTCACGGAATATTGTGTTTAGAACGGTTTTCAATTTAAAATGGTTTTTCACCTATAATAAACCTTGGTAGGATTAATTTGAATGAAAATTCATATAAAAAGACATGAGCAATAAAATCTAGTTCGAAATTTGTTTACCGGACTAACCTTGCCCCGCAATCCCAAAGTACATAATTTTAATATATGAATATTGATAGCAACATAGATTGGAATGTTTGCAAGTATGCGCTTTTAAAAAATCCAAATAGGTTATCCTTAGGACTTTCTGAAGATCTTTGTAGATACTGATATTTTCTAAGGTTCTGGATACCTTCCCAAGTAAGCACCAATTAAGAGCAATGACTCAAAGTTGTTACCCCTCTTAAAGAACTCATATTTGTATGAGGTGCACATATTTCTTATCAAAATTTTAAAAAGAAAAATAGAGGGTTCAATGATAAACATGATATATACTGTATTTTTAAATTATTCATGATTAATTACAGACCATGCATTTCACATCTTATATTTTTCGAATTGTATAAACGGGTTTTTCTTGAGCATAGGTATAAAAAACATAAAATGATAGAACCTTACGTATTGTTTATTCAATCAGAAAACTTGTCTTGTTTTATTGGTAACTGGTCAGTTCGTACCTTTACAACTTCGTACCTTTACAACTTCGTACCATTTTGGTCAGTTCGTTCCTTTTATTTTGGTCAGTTCGTACTTTTTGAATTAGTCAATTCCTACTTTTTTTTATAAAACTATATCTGTAAGTGATTTGAATTAAATTATATTTTGTTCATTTCTTTTTAAATATTATTTTACTTTAGTTAAGCTGTTTCTTTTTCGACTACTGCTCACTTGGTGTGTCTGCTAATCGAATCATTCGTTCACATTTTGAAACGTCAAATGAAGACTGCAATATAAATTTAAGCTTATGAACATTTATAGATATTTTGATTGCATGACATGAAAACAAATAACCAAGGTTTTTTTATTGGCGGAAATAAATACCAATGTTTTTTTTTTTAATATTGGAGGAACATTAGAAAAGGTAAGTTTCAACTGAACATTTTTCAAGATGTTTATATGCTGATGAAATGAAGACAAATAATTATGAAAAAAATGTAAAGCATTGGTTAGTTGAATTTTTCCTCACTCATAAATAATATAATTACGTTCTTCGTCAAAATTCTGAAAATGCAATCAAAGGATTAACGTTGTTTGGCACTGCTGACTCAGGTTGACGGAGTTGATTTTTTCCCGAGTTAGTCCTTGAGTTGATCCTTGAGTGAAATGATCCACTCAAGTAAATTTGCTCACTCAGTTTAAGGGACACTCATTGGCTGTCCCTGAGTTTTAATTAAAAAAAAAGAAACTTGGATACAGATCAATTAAAATAAATTGCGAAGCATTGTTATCTATTTTGTATAATAAGCTTAGTAATAGTTACATATATATATATAATTCCGGCCATATCACTAAAATTTAAATTTTAAACATATTATGAATTAAATTAAACCAACAAAACAACATTTAAATAATTTGGACATCAATTTTAGGTGATAAATGACAATAATTGAAAAAAAGTACGAAGTGACCAAAAAAGGTACGAAGTGACCAAAATGGTACGAAGTGACCAAAACACCGAAAGTACGAACTGACCAAAAAGTTACAAAGTTGAAAGGTACGAAGTTGCAAAGGTACGAACTGACCAGAAAGCGTGTCTTATAGTTAACTATCCAGCAAAATATGATTAAATGTGTTACCCTGAAATGAATATTTCAACAATATGCATATGTTTTATACACTGAGCATTTTCCTGAGAAAAAGAAATAATCGTAGCGAATGTCATAATCTACATCTATATGAATAACGGATAGGCTGATTACAGCAATACAACGCTTTCTGGTCAGTTCGTACCTTTGCAACTTTTTCTCAGGAAAAGGCTCAGTGTATAAAACATATGCATATTGTTGAAATATTTATTTCAGGGTAAAACATTTAATCATATTTTGCTGGATAGTTAACTATAAGACACAGCAGTAAAATGTATGTTTCTAATGTTCTGTGGTGGGCAATCAGAACAAATATGACTTTAAATTACAATTAAATTATTATGTGGTTAATCGGCAAAGAAAAGCGAAGCATTTCTTATGCCTTTATACAACAGGAACATTTATTTTGTTTAAGACAATGCGTTTTTGAAAAGAGAAATTATACTACGGGCTCGTGCATTTAAAATGGCGGACCATGGAGAGATTTCTGGGGTACTACAGTACCCTTATGATTTTAATCACGTCGCAATTTTCACGAAAATATTTTATTTGATTTTGAAATGTTATCTAAATCGTTCAATATACAAATATATAAGCAATTATACATGATAGTGCAAAATAAAGGAGAAACGATACTTTTGTAATAAAGAATGCAGTTTGCTTAGTTACAACGCTTAACGCAATATCAAGCAGCGGAAACAATTGTTACGTTATAAATTTAGCAAGTGACAGGTAAAGTGTGACGTGTTAAATAGCATGAAAAGTAAAAAGGACAGTGGAAAACAAGAAGTGAACATAAAGCGGAGTAAAGCCAAAATTATATTTAAATAGTATATAATAACTGATAAGGATAAAGATAAAGTTTTCTCTTTAAATATACAATTATAATTTGTTTGCTTGTAAATGTATTTAAATGTTGTTTTCAAATACTGTAAATTGTTTGCCTGTTTGCGATAGTACCTTCTAGTACATTGATGTACATGTATATTGTAATAAGAAAATCCCTGGTTGAGGCAGATGCTTTCAATTGAAAGCATAGTAATTACAATAAACAAATCATAACTAGGTTTTTGAAAAAGTAAGAAAAAATTAATATATTTTGAGCTGTTCATTTGCTAGCAAGCCGACATACCTATAAAACCTATACCTATTGTATCTTTGACAGCACATATCGATGGGTGCTCCCTGAAAAGATGTTTTTTCATTCTAATTATATCAATGACCAACAAACACTAATATAATTAAATTTTGTTTACAGACAGCACCAACATGGCCACCAATATTCCGCCGCCAAAGCAAACAAGCCACCTCAAGTGTCCAACCTGCCTTGCCAATATGCCAGAACCGAAAGCATTTTCCTGCTTTCATCTTTTCTGCCAAAAGTGCATAGACGACATGAAACTTATAGAAGGACAATCAGCACCAACAATTGAATGTCTCATCTGTGAGAAGCCTACAGTCAAAGATGAAATACGCCCCGTGGATTCTATCAAGGAGCTTATGGAGGTTGTGAGAGCTTCAAAACAACCTGGACACGTCCGTTGTGATAAGTGCAAGAACGAAACTCAAGCGGTTAGTCGCTGCCTTGATTGTAAGCAGAACTTTTGTACTCCATGCCATGATAATCATAATGGATTTGCCTTTTTAGAACATCATAAGTGGGAGAAACTGCCAGAGGGCACTAAAGCGGTTCTTGATAAACACATATATTGCCAACAGCCGGAGCATTCAGGGGAATTGGTGAAACTCTTTTGCAATGATTGCAATTTGCTTAGTTGCATGCTGTGTGGCGTAACTGAGCACAAAGCACATAACACAGAAACCATTACAAAAGCTATTTCAACAGCGCTCGAATCAAATGATGAATACCAAAGTAAAATAGCGAATTTGATCAAGGAAAATGAAAAGGTTCTGGAAGAAACGACAGTCAAAGGCGAGAAACGAAAGAAACAATACGAAGATATGGAGAAAGAAGCTGAAAACAAGTGCGAGGAAATTATACGTAGGGCCCGAGAAGATTGCAAAGAAGTAAAGAAACAAATACAAGACATGCGAAACAAGGAATTCCGCAAAGTGGAGCGATTCAGAAAACAAACCGAGGCAACAATCACGTCACAACAGAACATAAACATACTCGCTGAGGCGGCCTGTTCGAATGCCAGAGGTACTAGTCTGCTTCAATTGTTGCAGGCTGATGTAGAAGAAAGCAGTCAATCGACATCGAAAGAGGCTGCAAAAGACGCAACGAATCTGTTTGAAGGATGTCCCGTGCTAAACACACAGGATTTGCCAAACGAAAACCTCATAGGCAAGGTAACAAGAAAAAAAACATGTGTCTGATTATATAGATCGATCCCTTACAGATTTGAGCACAATGTCTCCATCTTTTGTCTCGGAAATTGAAAGCATCGAGAAATGTCCAAAGCTATTGAAAAGAGACAATGAACTCTGGTTTCTCAAAAATAACACTAATGTGATCGACATACATGCTTTGGACGGACAAAAACTGCGATCCGTTCAATATACCGGAATAGACAAAATACAATCCGCTATCATCTTTGCTACCAAACTGATCATTTCTGCTAATAATGGCATGTTTATAGCCGATTTTGAAGGAAATGTAGAATACAAAGCCGGAGATTGGGATTTGTGTGATGTGTCTATTGTGGGTGACACGTATTTCCTCCTTGACAATGGTCAATCAAAGGTTCACATTATGCAATTGGATAACAATTTGAAGAATCACACTATCCTTAGACAATTTGTTATTCGAAATTATGCCAAAGGTCAATATAACACGATACAGGTGACACGGAACCACATATTCATAGCATCGCGCGATACCCACGCAATATTTCAGTATGACCACGAAGGAGTACTGCAAACAACATATAAAACCTGCAGTGCATCGATTGGGGACTTGTTGCGGTATCCTAAACTGTGTGGTGTGGACGTCAATGGATCACTCCTCATTGCAAGAATTAACTCAGGAAATCACAATATTATAATATTAACAACGGCTGAACAGTGGCGGAGCTTATCAATACCCGCAATAGAAAACCCAAATAGCGTTGCTATAGAAGGGGACGATTTGTGGGTTTATGGCTGGAATTATAGTATATGCAGACGATATATATTCCGATAAAAATGATGCTAGGAAAGTAAAAACAAAGAGCAAGGATTTGCTTGGCTCTAACTTGTCCATGTCTAAAACAATGTTTCTTCACATTTTCTTTCATGTTTCGTTCAGAACGTATACATCACACAAAATACACTTAACTACAGTAAGATGAAATCGATTTTTAAAATGATTTGATACATATATATATATATATATATCATATTTAAACTTTCTTTTTTAGGTGTTGCGCAAGTGCAGCTTGGGTTACTGTTTATCCATAACATTGTGTGTGAGTTTGCTTTAAGGTTGTTAGAAATTGCCTAGTAGATATTAAAATAGCAAATAGGATGCAAGTTAATGCGAGATTCGAAATTTTATTCAGCAAAAAAATATCAATACTCGACGGTTCAATTGTCAAAACATTTAGAATTTGATTCGGAATTTATAAAATCAATTTTTATACACTCGATGACATATTTCTTGTAAAATTTATCTTTAACCACTTGATTCCTCTGTGTCTATAATACAATTAAGTTTAATTATGTTATTCAAAATCTACTTCAGGTAATGTAATGTACTTATTGATTTACTCTCGATGATGTCATGTATTCAAATGTTAACACATGGATTGTGCAATGCAAACATTATTAGCTGTATGTGGTATGTATCTAGTTGTTTCTTAAGATTCTCACTTCTTTTAGGCAAATACCTTTTTTATAACTTAACTACGTTTGTTACTGAAGTTAAATAGTGAGCATGTCAGTTTCAGCATAGGTGACGATTGTTAATTTTATGTCCTAATGGCATTTTATGTAATACACATTGTTTGGAGTCAGCCTGCGCGCCAATCCGTGAGTGTGATCCGAAATATTCAAATGTCTTAAAACATGATTTACAGCCTTCAATGTACGAATTTGAATGGTTCCTATTTATAGATTTTCACAAATAAATCATTTCCTTATGATTTAGCATGTCATTCTTTGCATGAAATAATTATTATAATTTTGCTTTAGATACTTGTATAAAAATGTATATATACTAGATATGTGAATAGTGATGACATCATACTGGTTGCCTTAATGTTTCATTTTATATGGACACATAGTCTGAAATAAAATAATCAATAAACTATCTAAAAATATTTCTTGTTATTTTGTAATATTTTATTTTGATTAAGTTCATGCTTCTTCGTCATATGAAAATGGATGGTTTTGTATAATATTAGATTGATTGCTCACGGCTGTTAACGGCAGACCCCTTTAGTTTTTTTAGACATTTAAGGCCTTGCTGAGGACCAAATCGCGCTACCCCTTTTTTGCACAAGCTTGTAATCTGCAGACTTGTGCTGCAAAATCGTGACTTTTGCCTTTACTTAGTAAACTTTGCACGATTATCTAAATAGGTTGCCCAGTGTGAATTTCAAGATTTATTTTTGCAAATATATATGTGTGTTTAAATCGGCTATGTTTTTCACTAACCCCCTCCATTTCAATGAAGATACGTAAAATAAGCATGAAAACGCATAAAAGTTGTACTTACCAGAATTGAACAATAAATACTTATTGAGCATTTTCAATATAGGTTTAATTAAAGTAATCTGCAATATTTATTTATAATTTTTATCTGCTAGGATTCAGCGTTAATTCTTCTTAGACCTGATATGTAACGCAGTATAACATTAACAATTATTATGACTTTATCCAATTCCAACTGCATTGTATACTTCAGAATTCACCATCATAAGTCCTAAAATTGTGATGTGTTTATCACATTTTCTGACATAGATATTCATAAGTTTCATTTTAAAATATGTAAAATATATAGAATATATTTAGCTATTGTTGCTTTTTGAAGACAACTTTTTAAATTTACGTTTTGTTTATGGCCATAACTATATGGTTATATAGATCTTGAAATTATATTTCCATCAAACAAAATAATCGATTAGATTTATAGATTGCAATTCACATTAGTGGTCTTAATCATTTCGAAAAGCTAATAAAGCAGATTATATCACACGATGTCTATCTACCTTTGTGGTTACAAATGTGTATGAATGATACAAGCATCAAAGCATAATCCTCCTATGCGTTGGATCTTTTTTATCACTTTCTGATCTTTTAAATAAAACACAATGTATGATTTTTAATAAGAACGTTTGCATGATCGGTTCGGACATCAATTGCGATAGAGCGGATATAAGACATACACCATTTGAATCTGCTTATTTTAAATTATAAAATATATCAATTTGAAAATAATTCACATGGGGTGACTATTTTAAAAAACAGTGTTAATATGACTTAGAATAGGTTTTTGTCGAATTTTATGCAAAAATAGCATACAATTTGCGTCGTTAATCCGTATGTCAATGAAAAGTGGGGTTGCTAAAATGAGGGGGATTGGCGACTGTCAAAAAACTAAAAGGGTTAATTTCGCATGAGAATAAACAGCCGTGATTTGCTGTTTTGAAATATGATGCCTTCATGCGAAGACCTAGGGCTCCAAATACGACAATGCACTTTATCTAGATGGGCGCTTGTTAATAATAAATACGCATTTATAGCAAATGTGTGTTTAGAAACCAAACTATGAGAAATTGAATTGCAACAGAAATAAGAAAACGACAAATATGTAATGTCGACACTCATGAACAACTTGTAAGGCTATTTTTGTTACATAAATTTAAACATTGAGTGTATATTCAAAGCAAATATCAGTTAGTTTTTCACTGTTTCACATGAAGATGTGCATAATGATGTCATATTTGCTTTGACTTTGCTTGAGTCATGTACAAAGAAAGAAGAGGCTCATGACTAGCTACTATCTACTGTCTACTATCTATGTCTATCTACTCCACCAAAACTATTGAGTTCTCTGCCCTAAATATTGCCATCGTTTTTAGTTTAAAATAGCTTGGGACAGATATGATAAGAAATCACATGATATTACTATGAAAAATGATGATGTATTACCACGAGGATATATATATTGCAATATGTCATAAAATAGGTATGTGATGACCGTTTGTACCACATGTACCAATCCTATGCTTGGTTTATCTGTTCTGATAAACATGAATTTCATTTTAACATCAATTCATGGTTCTCAATTCATGATGATTTTATCAATTAAGTACATTATTTATGCACTATGACTCATTTAATCACTCATGTGAAGTATAAAATGCACTTAGACAGGTAAAGTAATGTAATTATGATACTCAGCACCTGAGTTCATCATAAAAACTTGATTTATTTTCTTATGATGACAAACTTCACACATTTATTGACCCATTTCTATCCTAATACTAAACATAACTATAAACATGTTCAATTAAACAAACGAAAATCAACTCCGATCATTTGAAACATTACTATAACAGTTTTAAATAAAACAATTCACAAAAAGAATTCAACAAAAGTAGGCATGCGACATTGTTTATAACGCTTATTCATCAGGTTCCAGATAGATGCATACAAAAAATCGAATTACGCAACAACATAGGTGGCAATATCATACAATGATCAATTGTCATTTTAGAAAGGTATTCGCTATGCTTTTGAATTCTAAGTTTTTTTTTCAGATATATGGTTTTTAATGAGGTTCTAAGAATGCCGGATTACCTTCCGACTACAATATGATGCCATTACAACGTCATATTGTGACGTCAAAGGGACGTCTGATACACAAAGTCATTAGGGTGGTATTTTACCACCAAGTCAATAAGACGTCGGATAAAAAATGTCGTATTTCGGACATCTAAATATGCCATGTAATTTAACATTCGTTCTTGGGATGTCATTATACAACATTGACGCCTCATTCTGACATCGTAGCGACGGCTTTATTGCGTCGAAGACATCAAGGCTTAAAATTACATGATTCTGACAGGAATCATGTAGTTGTCAGCTGAATCAACATATCAAACTGGCATTTATGTACAGCTACGATCCTATGTTAGGTTAATAGCAAATAGATTTTCTATTGTCGGTATTATATCCATACCAATATTTTCATACTTGTATATTACACAAATAACACTTAGCCTAACCACAAAAAGAAAGTAATAATTACAAAAACATACAGGATGATGAAACATGAAGCAATGCGCAACATTACAAATAAGTTATTTCTGATAACGATATTATGTCCTTACAACGTCAAAAATACTGACGTCAAATGGGCGACCGATACACAAAGTCATGGGGATGTCATTTTTCAACATTACGAGCTTTTCTTCATAAAAGGTGTTCCCACCCATTTCCAGATGGCTTGGATTTTTTCGAGAAAATAAATTCTAGCTTGGAGATTTTAGCAGTTTGAGGTACACATTTTTCATGATGTCTTGATTTTCATAATATGTAGTAAGAAAAATTATTTTGAAATTGATTTAACTTGCTTACAATCGTCTAATAAAGTGCAATTACAAGAAATTAAACGTAATTTGGTTATATTCAACATTTTAATTTTTGCAAAAGGTTTTCCTTTTCTGTTCCAAGCTTGCTAAAAAATGAGAAACAGCCAAGAAAAAAGGAAAACCATTTTGCAAAATATAATTGTTCATAAACTATTATTTGTCGTTATTCGTAATTGTAATGTTTTTTAAAGTTGACTTTCCAACTTTTTGAAAAATATGTCGTGAGATGTACTTTTTACATCAACGTAGATTTTTATTTTTGTGCAACATGACAATTGTCATGATCTAACTCATTGCCTATCCTATGCTCTTATAATGAATAATAAATAAAATACTTTATTGAATCTGATAAGCAAATAAAATATCAAAATATTCCAATTTAGTGTTTCTTGTTATAATTCAAAGTGTAACTTTTTCTGATCTGATAAATGATAGATTATTTGTAGCAAGTAAAACATGAGCACTCATCTAAATGTGTTAAATATTTGTCGGGTTCTAGAAAGCTGTGATTGATACTTATCATATTTGATGGTCCATAGACACACTTTTGTTTGAAACATTCAAGATATTGTAATATATGCATATATATATCGTCAAACATTTACGAAAACATGCAGCAGCCTGTCTAGATATTTTTTGGGTTTATTCATAATCAGAAAACATATCATTTAGGCTTTGGAAGAAATTTATTGTACCTTATTTTTGCACTTATAAGTTAACACTACTTGATTCCGAACAGCTATGCCAGTTTACAAGGGTTAATAACGAGCAACTACTTTGGCAAGATTAGTATATGAGTTTTATAACATAATAAAGTCATCAAATTAAATTAAAAGGTTTTCTCGATTTATTGCTCAACTCGTACAGTTTTTCGCGATGATAATAAAACAGAAAAAGGTAATGCACACATATTATTTGATATATAAAAAAACTACTTTGCATACATGTAATTAATCAACATTCTATTATGAAATGTACAATGGTCTATTTACATTGAGAGGGATCACAATGTAAATCAGTTTGTATTATAGAGTTTGACTCATGTGCGACCTACGTGACAATTAATCGTATACACCGGTATTGTCTACGTCGGTCGTATTACATGAAACCATTGTCAGAATATAAATTTGACATTTTTAGATAATAACTGTAAAAAAACTAATTGGATATATACAATAAATGCCACAAAAAATATAAGATGGCCGAAGGTGGAAATATGAAGGAAACCCTTTTTCAAAGAATGACTGACTTGCTAGAGCAGGGCAAAATTACGTATGAACAATATGCCGACTTTTGTGACAAGATGATGCTAACTCCAGAAATGCTAGAAGAAAAGTTAAAACGTGAAGAAAGAAATAACCATGAAATGGAAATGGCAAAAATTGAAAAAGGACATGAACAAAGAATGAAAAATCTAGACGACCATACAAAGAGTGTACAAATGGCGATTGAAAAACAACATGAAACGCATAAATACGCAATTGAGAAACACACTGAGGAAATAATAAAATATGTTGATAACACAAAAACAACAGGATATAAGTATGAGAAAACGACGAAAAACAACCCTTGGTTTGGTAAACCAAACGAAATTGGAAAGATATCTAGAGGCGATACGGTCCTTGACCTAGAAGGAAACCGGAAACAGCTGGATAAGGTGAGCGAAGCTTACAAAGCCTCCGCTGAGACTCTACAGAGTTTAAATCTGGAAATAAAGGATTTTGAACCGAAACAAATTGAATGTAAGCCTTTTATCGCATTTATGTGTTAAATAAAGTGATATAATATATACATACTAAAAGTGATGCACATATATGAAAGTAATATTATAATATTTTTAAATGGAGTGTTTTTGAAAAAAACGCAGGGTTTTTCATTTGTGATATAAAAACATATAATATTTTGAATATACCTTGAGGTTTGACACTTTAAACACTTTGCCAAAAAACTATTGTGCGTACATAGGGTTTACATGGGTTTATATCGTGTGAAATGTATATACGCACTGTCTCAGGTAGATATTTTTAGTAACCTGATATATACGTAAGCCTACCACTTTGTTGATAATTACCCCTGTTGTATTATAGTATAGCCGTATTTCATTGTTTCTGTTTTTTTTTCAAAAATGTTGATGCAATGCGTCTTACTATAACTCTTATTAAAATATATATAATATATACCATTGAATGTTTATCAAATTGTCACATTTTTATTACGGATACATTTTCAGGGTAATTTGAGGAACGGGGGAGAGGAAACAACACGACGAAGACGACGAAGAACACAGCGAAGAACAGACCCAAGTCATTGGAATTCACTAGAACTCTTTTTGACGGAACGTTTCAATCGCAGTGGTCTATTCAGTTCTGTATTAACAGAGACAAGCTTATAACAAACCAGTGAAAGCTAATATTTTTTGTCGTACTACAATAAAACATCGTAGTTTGATTTGAATGGAGATAACATTTTATCTAAGGCGATCGCGATATAAAGATCCGTTAAGTAGTTTATATAAAGGTGTGAATATTTGAAAAAAATGACGTGAATCTTGCGACACTCATAGTTACATTATAATGAAGATATTCCTATTTTATGTTATTTTTCGCTGCAGTTATTAAAATTGAAATATTGTAAATTGTAAATTATATGTATAACAGGCACCTTCTATTATGCCTATCTATTATCAAGATATTGATGTTATTTTCATTCAATAAATGTCAGATTTGTATAAATCATATATTGGTAAACCCAATATAAAGAATGATTTTATGATTTATGATTACCAATGGAATGTGCCCGAGCAAGCCGGATATTTTGAATTAGAAGATAAAAAAAAACAATGGTCTTATCTTCAAAATTAATATATATGCATATGGATTTTTTGCGAGTGATATAGACTAAGAACTCGTTGCAGTCGTTGTACGTACATTGTTGTAATACGAGTCCAATGTTGATTTTATTTTCTTAAGGGTGATAGTGGTTTTATGTTGCAAAAATAAAGAATAAATAGACCCAATGGGTATAATGTGAATGCTAATAAAGATATCAGGACATCGATTAAATAGAAAATGTGTCAAATATTCAATAACAACATTATGAGTAAATTGAATATATGTTTGTGATTTGCCTAATATTTGAATGATGAAATTTTAAATTCAAAGCCACATACTGATATTTTTGGTTATTGAGTATTTTGTGTGGTTATGCTTTTTTCAAAAATAATATGTTTTTATATCATTCATTCAAATGTCGGTATTTTTGTAATATTTTTTCTGACGCATCAGCTCTGAAAGACTAACAATGAAATTATATAAAATCTAGTGATAAATGGCATATATGTTCCTAAACGTATACTTTTGTTTGTAAACTATGGCTGTTAATAATCATAAATGTTATAAGAAACAAAATATATATTCATTAGCAAAATATATTTCAGCAGAGATATTAAGCCTAATTTTATCGTCTTGACAGTACCACAAAACAAACTTTAATACATTCGTATGTTACTAAAAACTAAAATAAACTTTTAAAACATTTTGTTAATGCTGTTGATATTCATGAATCAAAATACATGCACATAAATGCCTCCTAATGTCAGATATTTTCACATCATTATGACTTCTATATATTACGTCATTGTATCCTCTCTTTCAATAAAACACTTGAGTTTTTGATGCGCATATTTTATTTCAAATATGTGGACTGGATGAACTGAATGCATTGATTTTACCTTTTTGACCTATTTGTATCATGTCATCTAACTTGTCTCAGATACAAGTAGGTAAACGAGTAAACGTAAGGATATCATGATGACAAATCTAAACATAACGTTTGAATATCTATAATAGTCGCTAATAATCACTAGTTAATTTGCATCGATTTTCAGTCTTTGTTTTAAGCAATACGATCAAGTGTTGATCGATTGTGAAACAAATAAAACAATGAAACAAATCCACTAAACAATAGAAAAGCATTAAATCTGAACCTTATATTTGGCTCATGCGGTCATGCGGATAAAAAAAACTTATGAAAAGGGTATACATTTTGTATAAATATGGCCAACACGTTGGATTTCTGCTTTATTAAATATTAATTTGAGTAACCATTTAAGTATTTTTCTACTATTATTTTAATTTGTTTAAGCATATTATTCGTTTATTCAGATTATCAGATTATTTTAACAATAAATGTTTTCGTTAATAGCGATAAGAAGATTTATTTGTTAAATCTGGATGGTTAAGACTGTAATAAGCTTCTTAATGAAGAAGTTCAAATGGATAAAATCAAACAGCTTCATTCAAGTATCAAAACGCATTTATCGTTTGAATCAATGTCATACAAGACAAGAAATCAATATGAAGTTAAACAAAAATGTATGCTTATATATTTGAATTTTGAATGGAATATCACGAAAATCCAAAACATATTGAACATTTTTCTTGAAGGAATCAAAAGGTACAAAGAGCTTATCATAAAAGACCAAAAACATAAAACGATGGAGATAGAAAAGTTTGTTAAGTGTATATTGCTTCCTGCGCGTTGTGTAACTAAATCGCACGCGGTAGCAAAAAATGCATTGTTTTCGAAAGCGGTAGAAAATGATCCTTTTGTCACGTTCTCACTGGATAACCGTAAAATAGATGATTTCTTTCGTGTCCTAGAATATACACTGGTGTCGAAAACTCCGTCCGTTTCCATACACCTTGAAACAGATATCCGGTTGCAACTGAGGGCCGATTTCCCAGAACTCATTCAAGAAATGGATAAAGCATTTGAAGCCTTAGTAGATTTATATGACTCTCGAATGAACAGTGAAGCCGCAAATGAAACGTTGAATATAGATCAAGAACCCCTTGACACAACTACAAACTCCGACGATATTGATTCTTTGCTTGAGCAACTTCAGAAAAACCAGGATAGACACATTTTAGACCAAAACGAATTTATGGAAATACTACAGAATATTACTGACAACGCATTACATATAACAAAACGTCTATGTATAATCGAAATAATACGTGCGTTGGTAAAAATGAAACATGAGCTTAGTTGGTTCATACATCTCGAATCTATCGAGCAAAAAACACTTGTCGAAAACGGCATTTTGTCTATCTGCCAAATTCCCAGTCCCAACCGGACAATAGAAGTGGGATTTGATACAACACTTTTAAAGCGACTAACACAGCGATTGAATGAGATGTATTTCCGGTATAGACCTGCTTCACTTTGTTTCGATTATTTGGCAACTGATATCAATAGGCACCATATGTATCAATAAATGAACGGTTGATGATGTTCTTTGTCAAAATATGTTTTTAGCACAAGCTGTTAAAGACAAAATTTGCATTTTAGGTTCGATAATTGCATAATGCAAAATTCATGCAGCCTCGTTATTTGATTTATTTTGAGTTAACTCGTATCATAATTTCAAATGATGATAATTGTCTTATATATTCAATGCTATATTCGAATTAGCTATATTTATTTAACGTACATGCTATTCGAAATTGACTCTTGCCAATGAATCTTCGAGTTTAACGAATTTCTTGTTTTTCTGTGTACTTATGAGTTTAAAGATAATACTAGTTAGATTCAAATAGTAAACATGGTCACTCCTTCGATAGTTATAATAAAATATTGTCTCGCGATATGTACCTGTATATTTACATATGAATATTCTTCTAAATGAATTGTTATTATCACCTGTGTCCCCTTATATAATACACTGTATAATACAAGAAATGGTATGCCAGTCCGCTTTGATATTCGTTGTTTTCAAGTTAAACTATGTCGTTTTTATATGATATCTCGCTTTTTAATGTAAATCGAACTAAATAAAAGTGAAAAATATATTATTCATTAGCTTTTGTTTAAATGTGAGCGAGACATAGATTCTTATGTGACATTATCAGAATTTCGTAAGAGTCTAAATTAATGTTGTATAAATTTTCATTAACCTTCAAAAGCATATCGGAATCAAGTCAAGAAGCAAAACATTATCGTCAACACAACATTATCAAACATTCGTTGCATGCCGTCACATTGCACAAAAAGTTGTAACTTGAATATATATAAATATTTTGTAAATATTTATGAGCAGTGATGCCTCATTTGAAATGTTGCTGGAATGCGTGGTAAATATATGAATCGAGTTTTAAAACTATTATAACGGATCGTCAACACAACAAAACTTTCTATGTAAGTCAATAAGCTATAATCATTTCACGATTTCGAAATAACCTACCAATGGTTTAGAAGACGATCTATTGATGTCACTACCACAATCATCA
Organism: Hydroides elegans; assembly: GCA_001703475.1. Lineage (NCBI taxonomy): Eukaryota > Metazoa > Annelida > Polychaeta > Sabellida > Serpulidae > Hydroides > Hydroides elegans. Next base: position 17,322 of record LQRL01070494.1, read on the forward strand.
ACGGAAGCTTTGAGTCTCAATAAATAATCATATAATGCGGCTATCAATTTAATTATATTGATTATTATTTGCATTAAATATATATAAAATGAAGATGCGTGTGCATGAATGCACATTATATGTGTAAATTGATGCTTTGTGCAGTAATTGGGATAGAAGGTCTTTAGTATACACTCATTGAATTTGTTTAGAATCGCCTTCTTACTTACTGTTCTGCAGTAATAGGCACAACGATTTCATAATATTTTCATAAAACAAACTTCTGTAATTGCATATAGCTGCTTACTTGCTTTAGTTCCTGTATATATATCATAATAAATGTGCATTACAATAACACTCGTTCATACCGTATTGTAGAGTTGTCTTATATGTTTAATGGCATCATATAGTGCATTCATAATGCACCCATGTGTAAATTAAAGTCACATTGGCTATAAGTTGGCTATAAGTGGCGAACATTGTTTAAAGTATTCACCGGGTTAGATGCAGCATTTGTAGCGCAAGAGATGGTCTTAGCTTCTGTTCTGAACTACACGACAAATACATTTGTCGAAATCTTCATCATTCCTTCTGACAATTCATTGTGACTTCTTCTTGATCCCACTTCTGACACCACTAAAGTCGGTTTATGGGAAACTTTGTTGTCAGGGTGGCGGGTAATCCATATCTTCTTTACTGTTCCATTTGACACACTCTAATACTTACCGTTACGTAGCAATGAGTATAAAATACGAGACTTACCGAGCGTTCATCCAAAAGACTGACCCAATGATACACGTTAACCAATAATAGTCACCAGACTATATTCTTCCAATGTACCAGACCTCCCAGACTGACATACATGGTTTTGAACTTCAAATTGTTTGACACTTGGTACCAAGATGAGCCATAATGGTTGCAATCAACCTCTGTGACGTTAAAGCACATGCTGACTAACTTCCTTTGATTTTTAACCCGGGATCGCCGGAAAGGGCAATGATACGAAATATTATCCAATAGGCTAATTATCAACAAGAGGATAATCGATCAATCCATATATCTACCACAGTATGTTATCATATGAATGAATCAATTGGTTTAATTTATGTATTTTCTTGAAATAATTAAAAATATGCTCATGTGAAACACTTAATGGAATAAAGGTAGATAATCATTTTCATTTCATATGGATAGAGTGTCTCAAATAAAACAGTCGATTAATTATCTAAAAAATCTTTCTTCTTTTTGCCATGTAACAACGGGTTATTTTATATAATATTTGACCTATTGGCATTTATCAATTATACACATTTATTACGTTGTTGGCGCAACAATTCAGGGCAATATAACCTGGTCAATGTTACTTTTGATAATGATAGTGCGTAGTAATGTTACAAGTATTGTATAGAAATTAAAAGATGGCCACATCATTTCACTAAGATAAAATTGACTCTCCCGGGATGGCCACATCATTTCACTAAGATAAAATTGACTCTCCCGGTCTCCCGGGTGCTACTCGGGCGGCGCTCTTAAACAATGAGCTTACCTCGCGTGATGCATAAATTGCGCTTCTCTTCTCTATATGTATATGCAATAGTACGTTATAACGACCGACAAAGTTTTAATTCAAACACATGCCCACTCACTATGCTTGGTGCTCCTGACCCAGATATTAAATTGTGACGTACAATTGCGTTTACTACAGAAACTGAAAAGAATGTAAATGGATTGTAGAAATTGTCTATGTTAAAGGAAAACAGGAGTTCATATTTTTTATTTTACGTATAAAATCAATAATCCTAGCGTTATAATGGTAAAAGGATGTGCCTAGACTGGTATTGGAACAACATTAAAAGGAAAATGGTTTAACGTTTACACAAAGTTTTTTTATAAATTAAAGGGACAATATGATTATGTGATTGGTTGAGTTACTTTTGATACACTCAAATATCTACATCAAACCACCGACAAGTTTTGAAGGACTTTCCACAAAGGAAGGTTATCATTTTCGTAAATGGTCATTCCACGCTATGTTACACAAACTTAATGCAAATATAGTTCAGGCTTTAAATTCTAAATAGCGTTCAAAGATACAGAAATTCATGTAATGCAGAATTGGTATGTCTACTAAGCTGCGGGGTGTTCCTAAAAGACTGAGGGTCTATGCTTGCTTTAAGTACTGCTGTGTGTATATGGTATTAGCTATAGTTTTCATCATTTGTAAAAGATTATTTGAATAAAGCTTACAATTAATGATTCAATAAAACTTGCATTGGTATATTTATTTTGATAAAAATACATAAATTATGAATATATAGAGAATTATATATAGAATTATGTTAATTTTATTCCCTTTTCGGCTAAAAAAGTTATTTTATAACTTATATTGTATAACTTATATTTACAAGAATATAGTTGTTAAATACACTCGAATATTAGTCGTCGATTATCCATACAATATCTTTATAAATAGTTTAATGTGTGATATATTTACGGAATCACATGATTAACATTTAAGTTATTAAACTTTGTATCAGTCTGTGTATCCATTTCGTAAAACAATGTTTATTTTTCACTTCTGGTATTTTCTAGTGTTTATTAAATTAACGTTCCTTTCGCCATTATATCATTTTTATCATCATTTAAACAGTCATGGAAGTCACAAGTATATCATTTAACGAAACTCTTTACAAACTTGTCTAAACCCTTTTTCATTAGAATAATTATGGTTATGAATTTTCCCAGCATAAATATCGTTTTGCTACAATCAATTATTCATGGTCTTACAAACGTAAACAGTATACTGACCTCGGGAAATATTTGAAAGGAATGTGTTTATGACGTTTTGTACGAAACAGCAAAGGACAAAGCGGTCTGTTATTTAAAACATTGTGCGTGTTGATGATAACCAATGATCAAGATTTGATTTTATTTCCGAACTTTATATAAATATTAGTTTTGAATATCTTATTTTAGATTACTTGTTTAGAGTGTGAAACCATATATAATCAGCGCATATGCATGGTCAGATATTTAAACTTGGACCTTAGTGCACAAATAACGTGAATAGCCGTTAAGATGACTGTAAGTATGCAGTCATCCAACCGGACAAACCTCTTCCTTTATAGTTACGTCCCTCAAACAATTAGGGATGCAATGAGTGTGATTGGAGGATAAGTTTTTAGATACTACCCCAAACATTGTAGAAAATAGCTCACGATTGGTTAATCTTAAAGGTGAAGGATATATGTCCCCAAGAAAAGAAGGAAAAAAAACTCATGATCCTAATCAAATGGTATTGTGCCCTCGGGATAGGGAAAAGTAATTCCCGCGCAATTCGGGCCTTTACATTTCGTTTCCCTATCCTTTGGGTCAATCACCAGGGTCCTTCGGCTATCGTTCCTATTATATTTCTATAAATACTACAAACTGCTTCATATGCAATTTCAGAGTCCATGAATATAGTTTTTTTTCTAATCGTAAAAAGTTCTAACCGTTATTTACACTTGTGACATTCAGTTGTTATTTCAGTGTAAATAATCTTATTTTCGCCCGTCTGATAAAAAAAAAATCACTTGGAAAACTTGTTTCAAAAGGTAACATTTATACGGCTACTCACAAATAGATTATACCATTTACTTCAGCAACGTATGAGAAACCTGGAGAGTGAAAGTAACTGCTAAATGCACAATTTTCCATTGAGCTTATCAACCGTGTTAAAGGGAAAGCGAAACTACTTTCTACTTGTGCTCTACTCGAAAAAAAAAGCCATGCCCGTTAGTCTATGGGGCTATTCCTATGTTTAGATTGGATATCCGTGTTTTAGCTCAAGTTGAATGCGCCTTAAGTCAGTTAATTTATGATTATATGCTGAGCTATGAAATGTCGCATGAAGTTGTGAGCTGTGGGTACTTGTACAAGTGCCCCTCATATTATGGCAAAATCCCTGTCATATCCACCAATGACCTTTTTAAAAGTTGATAAATATAGATTACATGCAAACTTCAAAACATATTTGTTTACAGAAAGCACCAAGATGGCCACCAATATACCTCCAAAGCAAGCAAACCACCTCAAGTGCCCAACCTGCCTTGCCAATATGCCAGAACCGAAAGCATTTTCCTGTTTCCATCTTTTCTGCCAAAAGTGCATAGATGACATGAAACTCATGGACGGACAATCAGCACCAACAATAAAATGCCCCATCTGTGAGAAGCCTACATTAAGAGATGGAATACACCCGATGGATTCTATCCAGGAGCTTATGGAGGTTATGAGAGCGCCAAAACAAACTGGACACGTCCATTGCGATAAGTGCAAAAACGAAACTCAAGCGGTTAGTCGCTGTCTCGATTGTAAGGAGAACTTTTGTACTCCCTGCCATGATAATCATAATAGTTTTACATTTTTGAAACATCACAAATGGGAAAAGCTGTCCGAAGTCACCAAAGTGATTATTGATAAACACGTATATTGCCAACAGCCGGAACATTCAGGGGAGTTGGTTAAACTCGTTTGCAAGGATTGCAATTTGCTTATTTGCATGCTGTGTGGCGTAACTGAACACAAAACGCATGAAGCTGAAACAATTACAAAAGCTATTGCTACAGCGCTCGAATCAAACAAAGAACATCAAAGTATAATAGCGGATTTGATTGAGGAAAATGAAAAGGCTCTGGAAGAAACGACAATCAAAGCCGAGGAACGAAAGAAACAATATGAAGATATGGAAAAAGAAGTTGAAAACAAATGCGAGGAAATAATTAGCAAAGCTCGTGAAGATTGCAAAAAAGTAAAGAAACAAATACAGGAGATGCGAAACAAGGAATTCCGCAAAGTTGAACGGTTCCGAAAGCAGACTGAGGCCACAATCCAGTCACAACAGAACATGAAAATACTCGCTGAGGCGGCCTGTTCGAATGCCAGAGGAACTAGTCTACTTCAATTCTTAGAGGCCGGTATTGGAGAAAGCATTGAATCTACGTCAAAAGAGGCCGCAAAAGGAACATATCAATTTGGAGGATGCCCCGTACTTCGAACACATACCACGCCAGAGGAAAACCTGATAGGTGTAGTAGCAAAAGAAAAACATGTTTCTGATTATATAGATAGATCCCTGACTGATCTGAGTACAATGACACCAACTTCTGCAAAGGAAATAAAATCAATCTATTCGTGTCCAAAACTATTGAAAAAAGAAAATGAGCTATGGTTTCTTAAGAATGAAAGTAACACAATCGATGTACATGCTTTAGATGGAACTAAACTACGCTCAGTTCAATACAAGCAAGTAAAGGAAATACGATCCGCTAGCATATTCTCTAATAAACTTGTTATCGCTACAGGTAACGGTATGTTCATAGCCGACTTCGAAGGAAACGTTGAATACAAAGCTGGAGATTGGGATTTGTGTGATGTGTCTATAATGGATGAGACATATTTCCTCCTTGACAATGGTCAATCAAAGGTTCACATTTTGCAGTTGGATAACAATTTGAAGAATCACACTATTCTTAAACAATTTGTTATTCGAAATTATGGCAAAGGTCAATATAACACTATCCAGGTGACATGGAACCATATATTCATAGCATCTCGCGGTGCCAACGCAGTATTTCAGTATGACCACGAAGGAGCACTGCAAACGACGCATAAAATCTGTAGTACGCCAATTTGCGAACAGTTGAGCTCTCCCAAGCTGTGTGGTGTGGACGTCAACGGGTCCCTACTCATTGCGAGAAATAATTCAGGCGATCACAACATAGTAATACTTACTACAGACGGACAGTGGCAAAGCTTTTCAATACCTAGAATTGCAAATCCCAATAGTGTGGTAGTATACGATGACACCCTGTGGGTTTATGGCTGGAACAAAAATATATGCATTCAATACAGTTTCATATAGGTCAAGGTTATCAAAGCGTCATTTGATTTCTCACTCAAGTGTTGTATATGTCTGCCGTTAGAGACCAATCAATTACTTTTTTTCAGGCATTAATTTTGTTCGAATTTAAATATAAAGAAAATTAGAAGTGTCTTGTGTGGTTCAAGGTGACTTGTGTATCAAACATTTGTTTATAAGAATAATTGTTCGATAAGAATGCTTTTGAAACAAGATATGATTAATACAATAGCTTTGTTCTGTAGATTGATCTTAACATATGTTTACATATTTCAAATTTACGTAGTTAGAAACACGTTACCCTGTTATAAAATCTGTATCATATGAATCAAATTAGTTTTGTGCCGAAGTCTGTCCATCTTTTGTACTTGGTATAAGTGTATGTTTTGAAAGAAGATATCGCATGATAAGTTACCCGTAACCATAACATTAGAATAATAATTTGTTTATGATTATCCCCTTAAGTACCTCATTATTTAAATAAGATAAACCTAAATTTGACTTAGCAATTGTTAGGATTTATTATTTGTAATTTATGTATGTAATTTGATTTAAGTTTAGATGTCAATGATGCTTAAATGTATAAGAAAAGAACAAATATAGAAAGTGATGTTTTAACAAAGCTTATACAATACCGGTAAAAACATAATTCTTGCAGTTTTATTTTCGGATTTTTTAAACATTAAATTCACTCTACCTCTCATAAAGTTGACGCATAAATGTAAAAATATCAACCACAACATTTATTTCATAAGTCAGAATATTATCTAAAGTATACAGAATGATGTTTCAAACCAAACTGAAACAGCGATTTAAAAAAATCGAATTACAGTAAATTCCATCTTAGTCATAAACAAAACACACACAAGGAAAGCACCATAACTTAGATTAAATTCTATGCCAATGACTAGAAAGCTTATCTCATGTTTGATTTTAATTTCAGCGGAATTGCCCATTTGACTTTACTAGAAAATACTTTCATCGACATACCACATCGAAGCATACTATTTCAGATTTTATTGAAGCGTAACATACTAACGATGTATGCTGTCGATAGAATAAATGCACGCATCGCAGTACCTGTATATTCTTTGCTTTATATTTTAACAAAGTACAAACAAAGAAAAAACAATTGAATTTACAATTTATAATGAAATTTATTTAGTAAAACAACATCAAAGTCTGATATATGTTAAATCGAAATAGCTATCTTAAATTTAATCACAGTAAATAGGTAAGATTGCACGCCATTCCACACGTTTTAAACCACAAACAAAACACAATGCCATTATATGATACATGTATTTTAAATGGTATGAAATGGCAAATAGCCAAACCCTAATTAACATCAATCGCCCGAACCCTCATCATTTACTACCTTCACCCTTCTACCAAAACACGCATATCCGCACATATCATGCAGTCACATTGAAAACACCTAACGATTGGTGTATTTTGTTACCAAAGGTTTTACATGGTGATGAAATCCTTTGACATTAATTAGAACGTTGGGTGCTGTTTTCTACTTGTCAAACAGACTATTTTCAAACATATTTGCTGCTAAATGCCCTACGTGGCTAAAGAAGCTTTTTTTTTTTAATCAAGAACTGAATGAAATTTGTTAAAAAATGATACAAAGGTATAAGCATGATAATTGCTCTAGCGTTGAATCTCAAGCAAAATAACTGATTTAATTTACTTATTCACTATGACTAGAAAGCTAAATAATATCAAGTTCACTTTGAAATCCTATGCCATACTTTATATATTTAAAGACTCAAGCTGGTAGCCATACTCAAATCAATAGAAAAAACTCATCGTTCAAGCTGGTGCCCAAAACCCCAGCTAGGCGGCTAACCTGGTGTTTATAGTGCGGACAAATTAAATTGACCTTTTTGGGTTTTCCCCATATTTCCATTCCTAACCATCACATGCACAGCAGTGTGATTTAAGTACATTATCTAAATGGAAAAGGAAATGGAAATTTTATTTTATATTTACCATGTAAATTGAATGAAAAATAAAGTAGAAATCGTTATATGAATAAATTATTCTTAAATGAATTGAATTTCGCGTAAAGATCATTTGGTGTCGTGGTAATCATTTACTGACACCCTGCCCAAGCCAACAACTCCTTCATAACATCTTATTTAACCAAAGTTCAATCAACAAAATTATTTTAACTAAATAACACAACTAATATTAAATGATCAAACTGGCATTCACAGTGCGAAGCTTAGCGAACAAAAAAAAACGCTGTTCATATAAAATGTCAGCGACTATACTGGTGTTTTTGGCTCTGTTTAGAGAGTAAGTTATTGCTAGATCCGTTGAGCGACTAAGTGCCATAACATATTTTGATAAAATAAATGTTTTTCACAGATCGGCTGAAGTACTGAACTGCTGCTCTTTCTTAGATCTACTCAGTCATTAATTTCATTGAATAAAACGATTTTTAATTTCAATGAATAAAACGATTTTTAACTTCAATAAATAAAACGATTTGAATTAAGCTGGTGTCTTATAATGCGCTTAGCAACTACGTACATATGCATCGATACGTTCATCGGCTAAATCGGTGGGTTTCATTAGACATTAAAACAAACATCCTTTAATACCATATAGCATCCTTAAAGGAGAGTGTGCAATTATGATTAAGTTCATATAGAGTAAAAGAGGTTTATTTTCATTGGACGTCTTCTTAAAATACAATACAGGCCTCCATTTTATTTGCGCGAACAAGCAGGTGCAGGAAGCACGATTTTCATTAACCAATCACAGACGCGCACAGGTAAACAAGAAAGAGGCGAAATAACCATAATGAAAATAATAATAGTAACCCAACTGAAATCCATGTATGTTCTCAGTGACTATGGTGGTTTCCATACTTTACTCGTTGTGTGGTGTTTAACAACACAACTGATATCGCGCACCGCCCCATGTGCAAATTCACGCAGCTAACATCTCAATATCTTCTCAGCGACTACAGTGTTTTCTATATCTTTCTCATTAACTGGAGCTCAAGCACAAAGAGTCGATTTCACAGCCTGCATATAGACCAGTTTTCCTTTTGTTATGAATTGAAACCTTGTCTAGTCTAGAAATGGCTGAAAATGGGTCAAACTTATTTTCGAGTACCAGCGGGCGCAGGAAGTACGATTCTCATCAACCAATCACAGACGCGCACAGGTAAACAGGAAGTGACGAAATAAAAGGGTGTGTCCCAGCCGATGACGTAATGCAGGCGCGGGTATTTACTGAACAGCGCTTTTTCATAAGCGGCCACGACGCCATGGGGTGTTGAAGTGGCTAAACGGGGAACGATATCTGTTCCACCTCGAAGTACTGCAAAATATTAATAAACAATGTAATAATCCATGTATCAATAAAAATAATAAAGAAAATACTATACAATTAATACATTACGCGGGTATTTACTGAAACGCGCTTTTTCGTAAGCGGATACTACGCCGTCTGGTTTCGAAGTGGCTAAACGGGGAACGATATCAGTACCACCATGAAGTACTGCAAAATATAAATATATAAA
>LQRL01070498.1:0-10670 GCA_001703475.1 Hydroides elegans
GTACGTCGCACGTACGGCACACGTACGGGTTTCTGCCCGTAGACTGCCCGTACGTGCCCCGCAGGAGAAAATGTGTATGCACATTTTTTGCTGCGGGCGCACTACGATCATAGAATCGCAAGTAGTCCGCAGGAAGCACGCACGGAGCCCGTACGGGACACGTGCGTGTCCCGTACGTGAACGACTGGAAGGCTACGGGCTCTGCGGGGCTGCTGCGATCAGAAAATTGTTTAAAAGCTGCGGGGCCCGTACGGGCGACCGCCCGTACGGCCGGTGTTACGGTCAGAAAAACCCGCCCATCTTAAAAACCCCCCTTTCGATATATGCTCTTTATAAACATGATGAAAATCTCATATTCTCGAGGGGGGTTTTTAGTTTTATCAGTAATCACGAGACGGTGCAGGTTTTCCTGCCGAAACGAGAAAAACATGAAGTTCACCTGGGCTAGAAAACCCCCATCGTCTTATCTTATTTACTTAAGTATTTAGAGGCACTATCTTATCCAAGGTAAAATTAACACGTTTAGATAGATTTTTATGAAAAATATTAAATCAGGAAATAATTTTTGGAGATGAAAAAAAATATAAATATCTATATTCAAATTATGCGTTTTTTATTATATTGGCCCCGTCATCTTACTCAAATAAATCGAATCATAAGGAACTATATAAATCAAGCTATTCAATGTTAAGTATTTAATTCATATAATTTTTATCCAAATATCATTCGATCAATTTCATGAAATACTAGGTTATATATATAGGCATGAAAATGTAAAAAAAAAATTATTGCGATTCGTTGGTTGAAAAGAGTTGGAATGATACATTTTTTAAATTAATTTGTTCTCTGTTTAATAATCACAATTGAAATAAGACGTCGATTTATTTGAGTGAGTATGCCTTTATTATGTCGTGTATCTAGGTATTGACTTTAAGACTTAGGAGGATTAACCGTAATACACGTTAATAATAATGGGGATTAGCCCTAGTTTTAACAGCGATCCCAGTTAAGTGAGCATAAAGGTTGTAATAATCATTAATATTATTAATATAATTCTTAAAAATATTGTTTTATTATTTTTTTTTCGTATAAAAATAGCGCATTGTTGATATGAAAGTAGCATTTAGATTTCTCAAATTATTTTAGTTATGGTGACTTTAGAATTATCTACTATACTTTTATAAACATTATTGTAATAAATATTATCTAAATAAAATTTCAGAGTTATTGAATTTTTATTTCCAATATTAGAAGCATTTGGTCGCCAATAATATCGCTCTTATATTTGCTGAAAAAATAAAGATAAGACGGCACGGGTTTCTGTGACCAGGCAGGTTTTCCTGCCCGCATGCGAATGCAGTCACGAAAACCCCACGGGTTTATTTGACCAGGGGGGTTTTTCTGACCGTAACACCGGTTGTAAGACTAGCTTAAACTGTTTGATTTTATACAAGGATACAGTCAGCAGTGGTATCACTGGGCTGGATGTCATTTTCCACGTATTTGAGCAGATCCCAGTTCACGACGCCCATTGGTCGAGCCACGCTGATGTGTTCGTAACTCTCGCCATCTGCATAAGAAGTTGAGAGAAAGAGAATATAGGGATAATTCTAGGATTTCAGTTTCGTGCGTCAATGGCGCACAGTCGAAATTTGTGTGCGCCATTTTCAAAATGTGTGCGCCGTATAGATATATTGTATAAGTAAGACATATATACCCCAAACAGAAGCACGGATATCTTTTGTTTGTTGCAAGAATGTAGTCCTTTTATGCCTAATACTGTTATTCTCATTCCCTAATTGTGCTTGCGAGCGCCGAAGGCGCGAGCACAAGATATTAGTCCATTAATAACATGATTAAGTCTGCACTAAAATCGTACTTTGAAGAAAAGTGTGTCGCAGAAGAAAATCAGTTCGTAAAAAGACGCATATAAACATTAGGCGTCATATTGCATGCAAATCATTTCGAATATACACATAAACACGGTCCATATTGTACAGTCGAATTCTGTCCCGAAGAGAGTATTGTTTTAGAATAGTATTTTAAATTTACGTTTTACCTTTTCTATTTTGTATATGAATGATCCCACACCGGGTAATAATGGTCAGGCTCAGCCTCATATGTCAAGTTTCACTTCAGAAATGAAACGAGTTATAAAGGTCAATTACATAGCAATTTCAATTGCCATACTTCCATACAAACTTCCATTAAAAAATACAGGTTCTAGAAAAAATGGCGCACAAGTCAAATTTCCGTGCGCCATTCTAGAAAACCGTGCGCCATCGCGGCGCACAGACCAAATTTCTGTGCGCCGTATATGAAAAGTGTGCGCCATGGCGCACATGGCGCACGCTAGAATTATCCCTGGAATATAACAATACTTCATGCTCTCAGGAAAATACGTGAAATTCTATGCTTTTTGTGTTTGTATTGTTAGCATGGGCTTATAAATAAGGCACAGCGTAATACTCAAAACCATAAAATATGGATTTTCTTGACTAGAAACCTCAATAGGAATGCCACCCGGGAGGGTAACGTTAAGAACAAAAATTACGCAATTAACGCAGCGTCATATGCAAATTAGCATTGTGACGTAATTATTGCGTCACCGCGAAAATGCGGCTTTTGGAAAGCCCAGCGACTCGCCTTGTGTTTTCTTTATATTAACAACGTCAAGCATGTAATAACAAATAAATAAATTGAGATGGTTAATAAGGAATTACAGAAATCGGGATACATGAACAACAAAATTAAGATCTCAGTTTACGACGCCCATTCGTCGAGCCACGCTGATGTGTTCGTAACTATTGCCATACTTAGGGGGAGATGGAAAAAAACAAAACTAATAAAGAATAACACGATGATTTATTGTCTGTTGTTTCATATTATATTTTTTGATTATTTCATTTGCAATGGGTTATCGGTTTTTGAATGCTTTTACTTGCCGTAGACATAGTTTATATATTGGTCTTGCTCATGGCTTTCTGTGTTTGAATATAATCAACATACAAAAAATATCATTTACTTTTATTAGATTTTTAACATCATATTATTACATGTATATTCCACTAGTCATTCAATATATCCGTTTTTTTTTTTACAAAATATACAAATGAGAACGGCTTTATCTTTTAATAACAGATTTCTCATTCATAAGTCAGAGTAATTCGATTTTTAATTAAACTAAAGTCTTGATAAGAAAATATCTCTTACTTGCAATGTCGTTGGCGGTCTCCGATGTTCCAAAAAGAATAAGAGCCACTTCATCCTTGGATTCGGCAAACATCTATTAAGAGGAAAGAAGTTTCTCATAGATAATTTTGTATTTGTCACATATTAAATTACAAATACTATGTGTACTATCTTCTAAATCAGCAATATTCTAAGTACCCTGCATAAGCGTTTTATTTATATTTTAAATTGTGCCAAGTAACGCTTAATAGGAGCTTGAACTTAACCAGGACATTAGGTCATATGTTCGTTTCATGTGAGATAATAACGAATAGAACATATAAGTTATAAACCTAATCATAAATATTTTGATTATAATTGACACTATAACTGAATATAATACCTTTAGCCGATAAAATATACTATACAAATACATGTTTGGTTATATTTAACACGTTACCTTGCGCTGCAAAATCGACTTGATCGCATCAAGTGATGTCTCAAGAAATGACTTCTCCCCGGCCGCAGCCTGATTCATGTTGTTGCCTACATCTAGGATGATGGCGATCGCTTCCTATTAATGTCAAACAAAAATAAATTATTTAAATAAATATATGGGTAAACACGTGAAGGCCATAATCACCCAAAATTCGAAGGGGCATTGAAATTTGGTTATACCCCTGTAATATATACCCTGTATACGTTTCGTCCTTTAACACTTATTTTTTACATATTCATTTCTATCTCATTACTTTAAGCCATATCTACAAATTAATCGCCTCCCATTAGCCTATAACCAATTTCCTACGAGAATACGCTGACAAGTTATAGCTCCTAAACATTCACGTTTTAAAACGAAATATTTAGCTATTCAAACTCGGATACACAAATTAAGCAGCTTCTGTTGATACTATCAAGAGACAAATATACACATCAAGAGTTTTGCTAATAACCCCAAAGCATGTCTCTACGACTCTCAATTTTAAAGTTCTAGCACATGTTAAGGTAATGTTGCAAACAGTTATGGCAAGTTCGGCCAAAATCGCCACCGCAATTTGATTAAAACCAGTGGAAAGCATTTCTGGCACATCCGCACACCATACTCTTTCACTTGAGCTTACAAAAACGTTTCTATGATCTCACGTTTAAACCTGAACAAGAATGCTTTGATACAAATAAAGCAGACGGACGAAAATGTTTTAAGTATAAGTATAGTCGCAGCTCTAGTTCCATAGTGCGGCTTCTTTCAGAAGTTATCAGAGTAATGATATGTATGGTGAGTGCATCCCTCATATTTGAGTATTTTCGCACTTGGTGCATCTAGGTGTCAACAACGCCAAAGACCCGGTAAACACGTGCAGATGTGCGGATAAAATCGACTAAAATCATAGAAGCTGGTCTGAGCGGTCATTTCCAGCTTTGCCATCCCCCCTGAAGCTCTCTAGTCACGCCACATTAATACATCAAGACTTTTCATTTGAGCCTATAACGAAGTATCTATGACCTTCCGTTCAAAAGTTCTGGCCCGTACAAGTTCATATTTCTAAAACCGCTGTTTTTGGACATTTCAACCAGCTTCCAGTGGCCAAATCTGGCCAAAACTGTCAAAAGGCACATCTACAAAGTATCTATGACCTTCCGTTCAAAAGTTCTGGCCCGTACAAGCTCATTTTTCGAAAACCGCTGTTTTTTTTTTTTACATTTCGACCAGCTTCCGGTGGCCAAATCTGGCCAAAACTGTCAAAAGGCACATCTACACATCAAGACCTTTCATTTGAGCATATAACCAAGTCTCTTTGACCTTCATTTCAAACGTTTTAGCCCGTACAAGCTCATAATTCGAGAAACATATGTTTTAGGACATTTTTACCAAATTCGGCCATTTGCGGTGGCCGATTTTGGCCGAAATGGTCAAAAGACACATCTACACGCCGATACCTTTCATTTGAGCCTAAAACCAACTATGACATTCCGTTCAAAAGTTCTTGCCAGTACAAGAAATCGATGACGGGTGGACAGACGGACGGACACCCAAACTCTATAGGCCCCAATGGCCAAACTTTGGGGTTGGGGCCTAAACAACGTTTTAACTGTCAGGCGCTGTGATCAAAACCTCACATATCTCAGCTTATGTCATTAATTATGTTTGAGTATCAAAACAGTCGGAAAATAAATTAAGTGTACCTAAAGGTGAACTCTCATTACTTGTAAATCCAAAGAGACGCGAAGGCTCCTCCACAATATCCTATTATATCGCCCACCCGGAACAGCCAGAAACAAATAATCACGCTATGACATACACTGATCAATTATATTTAATGAGGATTTATATCAAATCATTTATATCGAAGCAAACTTTTTCATTAAAATATATGGTTACCTTCGTTGAAGCCATAGTCAAAATAAATTAAAAATTTCGCTGGCTATGGAAACACAAACATATAAAACCAACGAAATATCAATGATGCCCGAAAAATAATATCAAATAAACAAGAAAACTATTTGTTTCATTTCCAAAGTGCATTTTAAATTATTCATATGATTCCCGAAAAAAATAAGATCAAATTGATTAGATAAATATGTTATACTGGCATCAGGTCTTTCCATATTAGAATTTATGTAGTATTTCGCATTTGACCATCCATTGATCGATAACAATTTGCACTTTTCTTTGTTAAAACGTAGTAGCCATTTGTCACTCCAATATCATTGATCGATTTTATAACTCTCAATAGTTTGGAATCATCAGCAAACAAATATGAACTTCTATTTATTGAATCACAAATGTAATTTATGAATAACACAAATAATAAGGGCCCTAGTACACTGCCCTGAGGAATGTCACTCAGCACTTTAGCTTACTTCGATGATGACTCGTTCACGATCACTCGTTGAACTAGGTCGATAAGGAAGTCTTTATATGAATATGAAAGCAAACTGATACGTTGATGATTTAGTGTCGAAACTAGGGAGGATTAATATAAATTAATATATTTGTGAGATGATATGGTTGAAGATAATTTCTAAGTCGCCTGTATTACGAGGCGAGTTGCATGCTTTTCTCATTCGACAGAACGAATTAAGTATGCACTTCGGTATGTTTATCGAATGTTTAATATTTATGTTTAATGCAGACTAAGGTTAAGACTATTTTTTTCAAAATAAAATTTAATCTCAATGTTTAACACAGTCGTATGCTACAATTGTATTTTCTTATCATGACCTTTAATAAAGTTAAATAATTCAGAATGATAACAATTTCACATTAAATTTTATGAATTTTATTAGTATTCTTAATCTGATCGAATTACATTGTCCACGCACTGCCTGTCATCAATGACGTAACACGATAACTGTTACATGCTGAATTTATGACGTAATAATTTGGTAATTCGAGTAAAATTTATCGCTAAAAAACTGTTACTTACTATATAGCATTCATTGTTTAAATGTATCAACCAGATCGCCAAGCACTTAAATACTTTATGATTTTATGTAGCATTGTTGATATATTTGCATTTTATATTATTTATGACATTATAAGTTTATTGCTGTATTGAGAATATCTCGCCAAACGCTCTATGCAACGCAGTTATACTTCTTTTTTTCGCATTATTATGCTTATTTCTCTAACCGTTTTCAATAATACTATTGATGTATATGCGTTATAAAACATTTTTAAAGATAAAGTTTACATTACTAAAAAATAAATCCTAGTCAACCACGATAACCTACGATATTATTTGTTTTTTTTTATGTGTGACATCCGTTATTTGATTTTTGTGTATAATAATATTATATTTATATTTCGAGATGATTGTTCTTAAAATTTCTGGTTGGGTGAAAAGCAATCGCCAAAATTAATAAATGTTTAAAATTGGCCCATAGTATAATCAAGCCACATGATAAGAGCAAAAAAAGTGTGTTTTTCAAAAACAATATAGAAAATCAAAATATTGCATAAAACATGCCTCCTGTATAAAGGCAATTTATAGATAATGTTAGTTTTAAAAAAGAACCGAAGAACATCGAACCGAACCGAGGTTTCTCATCGAAACGAACCCAACGGAGGTTGGAAATTACATTAAAGTTCTTCCAAGCTTAGATTAGATTGTTGAACTAATGCTATTTTACACTAATGAAAGGCGGATTTAATCTATCTTGACATCTATTCAGGCATAACTAAACAATTTATTTGTTGGTTTCGCATATCTTCAAAAATGTCTTTTATAATGGAATAAGAAGCAAATGTTGCTTATTTAAATCAAGTTCAAACTGAATTCTAATTCATAAATGAAAGCCAAAATTTTGCTAACACAAATATAACGTTAACGGTTTTCTAAGCTTGATTAAACTCTATTCGGAATTATAGTTGATCAAGTTTACACATGAATGTTCCCATTACATATGATTGCATTGATTGAAACTATCTTTTTTAGGGCATATTGTTCAACACAACATGAGAAGATAAACAAGTGTACAGCAAATGTAATCAAATGGACACAGAGAACTATAAAGACAGCCTTCAGCCAATTTTGCTCCGGACATGAAAACTATATCAACAAATAAAGCAACCGATATTTGTAAAGTATGATTGACATGAATAAGATCTTAGATTACGCGAAAAATAATCTGTCGGAAGCAGACGTGAGATGTGTATTGTTGGCTATAAATATAAGTTGTATAATGTCGGTGGTTTTTCGTTACTTCAATTTATGATAATCACCTTTTGTAAACGGATAGACCTCAGGCGCGTAAGGCGTGTAAGACAAAAAATAAATTTGCGCCCCTGTTATGTCTGATAATTTATACTGTTGCGCCCCCAGGTTCAATATTTTCTAGATACGCGCATGGACCTCATCTTAAAGTACTTGGTAGAAATTCCTAAAGGTTATAAAAACTGGATTAAGCAAACCAACCAAAATATGACTAAATGATGTCTATGCACTTAAGACTTAATTTGAGTTTGCCTTTATTTTATCAAACCTCTTTGAAGTTGAGAAAGCTTGAATACTATGACTGATATATACTTGTTTTATTACAAGAATGGGAATGTTAAATAAATCCTTGGTAATCACGATGTCATGCATATTTTATCTGAGTAAATTATATGCTGTATTTTTTTTCTAAAATAATAAACACATTAATCTACTGGTAGAATTATCAGTCTGAAGCAAAGGTGCGCAAGATGTAGCACATTGTCATTTTACTGTCTTGTTTTATCAGATCATTACTCTAGCGTGATCATTCCATCCTTGTATTTTGAATATGGCAACAACCCTGTACATATACCTGTAAAATGAATATTTTTTACATCATTAAATGATTACATATATAATTATATATCATGCAAGTCTATTAGCTTTTTCAATCACTGAGATTTATATGTCAAATTGTTTATTTTTGTCCACTCTACATTCAATAAAAAAAAACTATCTTGGGTGTGTACAAATAAGGAAACAATGACCCTAGATAAATTGCACATTTTCTAAGATGTGTTTCCAGTGCAAATGGAAGTCATTTAGATCAATCTAGATGCTTAACATTCCCAGGTGGCTCACATAAAATAGCAATATGTATCCATTGTCATGTGACCCTGGGTTATCTAAAAGATACAAAAACGCCAATTATAGTATACATGTCAATAGGTCCTTGAATAAAAAATACATTGAGGGTTAATGTTTACTTAAAATCATTGTTCTATGTTTCCTATTCCCTCCTTCTGTAAACAACCTATAAAAGATAATATATCTAGTAAATCATGCTATAAATCTATTAACTCCGATAATAGATTTTATCGTATTTTCATGAAATAGTTTATTTCTTAAGCGGCATTATCAAATGAATTATAGTCCTTCCCCAATCTATGCTAAAATCGTACTCAAATATTAACTTAAGGATTTGCAAGTGCGCGGATAGAAGCCCCAAAATCTAGTTACGTATGGCAAAAGATGAAATAAACTCTTTTTAATTTAATATGATCTAAATGTATACATGTACATTTATGTTCTTTCCGCAAATATAAAGGTTAATGTGCTATATTGACAAAATCGGGACTTTATGTCCGGGGATTTTTTGACCGGGGTTCGCGTTTGATACTTGTATAAAGAAAATTATCAGAAATCTTCTTCTAAGTGTTTTCTAAGATAATGACAAGATAATCACACTAAATCATGAATTCAACAATTGCTTTAAGCCTATGGGGTTTATTGAATCGAGTTACAATTACACCTGCTTTTGCATTTTAATATAGATCGATTCGTTGACTTGTCAAAAAATAAGATTAAGTTGTCTTATCTTCCATCGAGATTTGATTTATTCAGCTACAATAAAGAAACTAACAAAGTATAATTCAAAACATCATGATAATAAATTCTAATATTAATTTAAATTCCCACAATTTCTTTCAATTCTCTTTCAATTCTCTTTCAATTTGCTTGCTATTATCAAATTAACATGGTCACATCATAATGCAACCATAGAAACTGTCAAAAGAAGTTATCATATCATTAAATACAACAGTACAATAGATGTAATGAATTGGAATCATACTTGAACTTGGCATTATAAATTTATATAACGACGTCATAACCTGTTGCAGGCATATGCACATAAATAATTACACATAGCCACGTACTGTAGTAACATCACGAGCTATTCCTCGCGATAAGTGTTCCCAAGCAAATAGCAGCTGGCTTGTACAATTTAAGAAAATACGTTTTAGGCCGCGTTCACAATAAAGAAAAGCACGAAAATAATGCCACAAATCCCGCTTACATGAACAGAAGGGTTAAATTGCTATGCTTTTTTTATACATGTACATACATTTGTAAGTGGCATTTGAGCCTTCGCTTATCGACCTTTTATTTTCGGGCTATTTTGATTGCATGAACGCGGTCGTATCCCACTCGGCAAGGGTCGTCCATAGTCCTGGCGTCCGTAGAACGTAATTTGGACGTCATAAACGGACGCGACGTCGATGCAACGTCTTTTTTACATCCGCGACGAATAAGGACGAATAAGGGCGAATAAGGACGTCCGGAAAACTTTCATACGGGCCCAATTCAGAGCGTCCGCTCAACGTCCGTGGACGTCTGGCCGAGTGGGATAAGGCTCGTTCACCCGAAATCAAAGCGCATAAATTTAGGTGACAAGATAGTATAAACTACTATCTTTTTTATATAAATTTGGCTTCAAGTTTAAAGAGCAAAATATGTGCTTTGAGTTTTTTTCGGATCGGGTGAACGCGGCCTTAGGTTGGAGATGCGAAAAAAGAAAAACCCATTTTCGCTGAGTTCTTTATTTTTGATAATTACTGTGAAAATTAGTTTGAAATTGATTGAAAGTGCTTGAAATGGTTTACTTAACTGTTATTTGTTATACATGCGTTATATTTTATTGATACATTTGGGGAAACCCCCTGTTGGTTTCCAGATTTTGTTTCAAAGTGAATTACTATTTAGAAAGGCCACATTCTACTTTGCAAATGTCCATCCGGA
>LQRL01070500.1:0-10706 GCA_001703475.1 Hydroides elegans
TGTGCAGGCATTTGAATATTGAATAAAACGCGAGTTTAGTAGAAAATTTTTGTTTTATTGTGTATTCAAGTAGTGTTGTGACAGTCAGACAGGAATCTCCCCCTCCTTTTATTTGTCAGCAGTAGAGTGGTCATGGAAGTTCGTTAAACTTCATCTTTGGAATTATAATTTAAGTAACCGCTTGTCGGTTACGAATTATATTCTCAAGTGAAGTATGAACGACATGACCACTCTACGTATATGACACCCGTCCCAGCCATCCCCACATTCCTGTAAAATTATAGGAAGTTACGTCATATGTAAATAAATAAACAATGCCGGGGGTTGAGGAGAAACTGTGGCCTGTGGCCTGTAGCCTGTGGCCTGGGGGACAAAGGGACTATTTCTCTCACCCCTACAAAAAATTTTATTTTTTGTTTTTTCTCATATCGAAGTATGTTCTCATTCGGGAAGAGTGCGGAAATGAGGTCTGAAGACCTTAAAGCAGTAGAGTGGTCATGTCGTTCATACTTCACTTGAGAATATAATTCGTAACCGACAAGCGGTTACTTAAAATGTTTTTGAATTTACAATTAAGTGACAATTAATTGACCCTTTATGAGTGTATGGAATGATCCGTTTTGGAACAATATAATTTTATTGCTGCGTTTGCAAAATATAGTAACGGATGCAAAAGCTTATTATAAGAAGGTTCAATCCCCGCGGCTGATAGCTCATTGGTCATTGTTTCGGAAACCTAACACATTATGACCTCACAAGGACCATGTTATTTAGAATATCACAGCTTTTCACATTCTTCGTCTTGAAATCACAAGTCATCTATCATTTTCATAAACCAGTTTATGATACCTTAGGCAATCGGTTATTTACAAAAACCGCTTAAGAAACGCTGTTACCTTAATGGTGTCTTTAAGTTGACAAAGTGACCATAATGGACCCAATTTGCTTGTTTTAAGCCTGTAGAAAATAAGAAAACAAAATAGAAGATAAAAAGAAGAACAATGAAACAGCAAAACAAACAAAATGCCTAAATTAGAGGTGACATCTTAATTTGGAGTTGAAAAACGCCATATTTCGAATTGCGCACGGTGTCATATATTTTGGCGCACAACCATTTATTTATAAAAACTTGATGATTTAAATGTTCATATAGAGTAAGCTAAAGTTGCCTCTATACAATTTGTTCTTTAATTGCCCCAAGTTATGATTTATTATATCACCATAATAAACGACTGCTTATGGGCTCCTTTTTATGACGAAAAACGACATTTTGTCTAAGGCTTTTTATGTGCTTATGTTTCTTGTTCTTTACCCTCATTTTGACAGCTTTTTAAATTATGTTTTGAAATTTATTGTTTTCTCTCGTTTAAAGATGCCCCCAGGGTTTTAAATCTTGTTTCTTGACAAATGGCATAAGGGCGTAAAAGAAAAGCGATATATCTATGTTAGCAATTTCAGATTTTGGGGTCGTAGAGTTACACAATATAATTCACGTAAGGCAATATGATGTATTCAAAAATGCAATGGTGTTGTTCATAAAAATACTCGAAAGACTTTGAAGGATTGTATGGGAGTTCAAAGGGCTAATATATCACTGTATATTACATTGATAGCCTACGTGTTACCTTTGTACTAAGACGTGAGGAATCCTAAGGTATAATGTCATTTATTAAATAAGATGTATGTTTTGATAAGGGCCTGAGATCAGACCTAACTATTTTGAGAAACCCAAGTGTGGAACTGAATTATAAGAACCCTTGCCTACTTGAGAAAAATATATTAAAAGGTCGTCCTTCAGTTTCATGATATTTTTCTAAAACATTAAAAAAAATCACCTTTGCACCTCGGCAAAAGGTAATTTGTTTAAATTTTAAGTAAAATAAATATTTTCAGGGATTGTGAACTCAACCCTCTCGGGTTCAAGGATAACGATAATAAAAATTATTGTTATAGCGGCTAAAGGTGCTGCTTCGATCTGTGCATTCTAAAAGCACATACGTAATGTAGATTTGGTTAAATATCACTTGCCTAAAGCCAAATAGATTTTTTAAAATTATACAAGTTGATATCAATATCCGTTATCACATAGCTCTCTCCCGTTCAGCTAACAGGGGTCCTAATATATTCACATGGGGCCCCAACCTCTCCAGTCCAACAATTTGATCTAATGCGACCTTCGATCCGCAATTGACACGTTTAAACATGTTAAACGAGATATAGCAGCATCGGGTTAAGGCCCTTGGCACTCGAATTTATGCGATCTGAGGACCTTGGGGTCAGCTGGCAACGTAAGGGCCTGGCCACATAGGAAACCTTTTCTTGGTTTTTACCCCTAACGAATCCTGTTTTCCAATGTATTCCTTCTTCAACTTGGAAATTCAAAAATTTACCTGAACGCTAGTTGCTTGTTTAAAAGCAAGTCGCATTTTATTGGTTCCCCATAAGAAAAACATGAGAAGCCACGGTTTGTAATGGAAAAAAACAAGAAAAAGCTTTCAATGTGACCAGACCTCAACGCCCTCTAGAATTTATGCGTTCTGCGGACGTCGGGTCAGCTAACATAGTAAGGGTCTGGCCTTTCTTGCCTTTTCCCTAACAAACCATGTTTTTCCAATGTATTCCTGATGGGAAACTCAAAAACCTTCTTAAACGCTCGTTGCTTATTGAAAAAAAAAAACAAATCGCATTTTATTTTTGTTTTCACGTAAGAAAAAATTGGTGGGAAAAAATGGAGGAAAACGCTTTTAATGTGGCCAGGCTATAAGGCCCCTTGGCACTGCAATTTATGCGTTCTGAGGACCTTGGGGTCAGCTCACATCTTAAAGCATCGAAGCTAGATAAACGGCGCGAGATAAAATAGCTTGGTGTGCAAAATATGAGGCGTGAATAATAAGGTCATGTAAAGGGGTGTGTATGTGAAAGATAAGTAATTTATCAAACGCCTGTTGCTTGGTAATTAAAAAGTTTAATCAGTGCGCATTTTCACTTGTTAGATATATTAAGGGTATCTATTGAAATGCTTGTCACTCGTGGCAAAAAGTAAAAATTGTTTTCGCGTGGTTTTGAGTTTCAAAATTGGGGTAGAATGGGGGAGGGGGCTGCATATTTAGGGGGAAATTTTAGCGCCGTTTCAATTATGTCGATGAATAACAAACTATTTAGAATAAACCTTCTAAAATGTAGTTTCTGATTAATTAGAGGCACGTACAATTTAGATGTTAAACGACTATACATCAACTCCCGTATCTACTATCTTTATCGCCTTTTTGCTAACTATAAATAAATCGCCTTTAATTGATCTTTCTCTATCAGTAATATCAATCACTTAGGCTAACGATTCATCAAGCACGACACCTAGGTATTTCTGCCTAGATATCAAGCAAAATATTTTGTAGCCTGAATTTTATGTATTTATTTCATGTATTTATCAATTTCAAAGCTCAGTAAAGCGTGTGCACGGGACCTTTACTGTCTATAATAGTCTATCTGCTTCTGACTGGTAGATTCAAAGCATCATTGGTTGAACGTAACTGACCCATCATGGATCAAACTATAAAGTTTGATCATAACGTAATAAATAGCACACATGCTCTCAATGAGCGATATTAAATGGGTTTAAACCCGGCGGCAGGGACCTCATTAGAAGTAGGTTCGATAAAAACATACCGTCGATTTTTTGTGTGAAATATCTCAACCACTATGCGGTTGGGCTAACGTGCGATCGGGTAATAAAGGAAAATATGGTCAATTCAATATCGTTTGCAGTTGATCCCGGTCGCACCTTTACTCCGCATCCATACATGAGATGGTCCATTCGAACGTCTTCTTGATCTTTCATTAGCATCCCCGTACGGTATGTATCGGCCCCCGAAAATTGCTTCTGATGCTCTTTGTACAGGCGACGCCAAACAGACTCTTGGGTTAAAAAGGCCAGGCATCAGAACGCATAGGTTTCCCTTTGAAATAAATAAAAAGGGGGAAAAATAAAATATAAAATAAAAAGGGAAAAATGGCGAGGGTCAAAAGATCCTGCTATTTTTGTTGTTTTCTTCCCAGTTTGCTTGGCTCTCTATTGCCTTTGCATTTTTTTTTGTTTATTTTTATTGTGTTTTTCTTCATTTTTTGCACTCTTTGGTAAGATCTAAGAGATTGGAATAGAATGCTGTACTTTGTAGTTTTACTCTTGGTTAAGCACTAGACAGCAACGCTAATGGATTGCGCATATGCCCATAGAGAAAATAAAGGGATGAGAGGATGTGAACCCTGAACTTTGATATGGGCTGCCCAGTAGATAATATATATTTTTCCAACGTATCCGTAGCAGAAAGCATAAATGCTGCAAGCAACAAAATAAATCGCTTAATTTTAACTACATTTCAATGTGAAAACTGCTCAAAATCACACCACGCGAACAAAGAGCCTCATTCTGTAAACATCGCAATAAACACCTGAAAGTCCAGTATATATGCGTTTAAATCGCTCTGAATTCGCTCAAGTGTGAACGAAGCAAAAAAAAAATCGCCCAAAATGTGAACGTTGCCGAAAATTCGACCAAAATGTGAACATAGCCTTAAATGCCTCATTGGCTTCCAGTTTTATGGCGCAATATCGGTGAAAGGCAGGGCCAACAGGTCCCGTCATTCTGTATCCAACGCCTCTAAATTCTCGTATAAACCATGGTATAAAAAAGAGTTGCGAGGTCAACATTGAATCATTAAGGGTCCTGCCATCTTGCAGCCAAACTTCTAAACTCTCCTATATACTAAAAAGACAGAGACAGTTTGCAGAGGTCCCGCCATCCTGTACCGAGCCCCTCTAAAATTCTCGTATATAATATGGTGTAGACAGAGAGTTGGGAGGGCAACATTGAAGCATTAAAGGTCCCGCCATCCTGTTCCCAGCTCCTAAAAAAAACTCTCGTATATACTTAAAAGACATGGAGTCGGAAGGGCAACATTGAAGCATTTGAGGTCCTATCAGAAGGTGGCTGCTGGCACCAATATTTATGGAAGCGCCTCTTGCAGGTGCCTTTATATAAAGGGAAAAGCGTTTATCCAGTTCATTCTGTTGGAGCTACTATCTTAATATCAGGACGACCAGTTTCCCACCCACCTCTTGATGGCAAAGGATATCGACCCTAGATAGATGTTTGCAATCATTTGTAATTGAAGGCAAACGTAACTTTTTGGCACCTAACCCAGGTACGCATTATAAACTACTCATATTTACACACATCATTACGGACCTGGAGTAAAATATGAGAAATCAGGGAATGCTTGGTCTATATATTTTTCTGGTTCTGTTGCCAAGTGTTTCACTTATAGTATGGATTGTTTACCATTATTCATAAAAAAACATCTGATTTGCCAGAAGTATATACAATCAGTCTACCTGGTATCGCTAATATACTACTACGGTGTTTCCAGTATGTCGAGGGAAAAATAATGGATTAGAATACCTGGACGGTATTGATAATTATAACCCAACCGACATGAGTTTGAAATGGAAGTGATTTGCTTTTAACTGCATTAAGACCAACCATCCTTGGGATAGGATTGCTTTTAAAATCGGGGTTATTTAGCATTCGGAAAACCTTTATCATATATGCACCTAGATTAATATTCTTCATGGTTTTAAGTTGCTGTTATGAGGTACCGGGTAGAGTCCATGTTGTTTTGGACTAAATGGTAAACTCTATAGACCCACATACTGGACCAAAACATACAACATATTATATATTGTTAATGCACTGGACATTTGTTCGGAATTGTTGTACTACGTGCGTACACATTCTCTGCTCGCTAATGACTCAAGTAATAGTTATGGAGCCAAAGAGCAAAAAACGTAATATAACAATAATAAAAAAGCAATAACAATAAACAAAAGATGAAAGAGGAAGAGAAAATGAATGGTTGCAACATAGTTGTCGTTGCGATATTCGGGAAAAAGAAGAAAAAGAAAGTTCTGAAAAGCGCTGTTTCTGAATGTGCGTTTGGGGCTATGTATGTATGTTAGAAATCCATATGTATCTGTGGTATATGGACACGTTTTCCTATTAATCATGGTGTCCGGGCTTAAATGGTAAAACACATTGAAGAGGTAACAGAGCATTTGGTTACATTTAGCAAGGTGTCCGCTCGATCGAGGTGTCCGGTCTATCAATGTGTCCGGTTTCTAGGTTTGAATAAATTCACGTTTGAGTTTTACTCATGCGGTAAAGATGTGATACGAAACGCATCCAATCCAATTTCGTTGAATTTTCCTAATATCTGGATGATTCTCTTTATTTTTTTTTCAAAAACGTATGCCGCTAACGCATCTGCAAACGCATAAGTGAATACACTCTTTTTTTTTCCCCTATCTCTCTCCCGCTTGTGTCTGGATTTACTGCTCCTGAAGGCCTGACAGGTGAAACACCTTGTTTGCAACTCGATAGTGATAACATTGGTTCGGGGCCCGAATTCGATTCAGTCTGAAATAAAACGAAACAGAGCAACAAACAAAAAATGCTCAGGAATCCTGGCGTAAGCAGTAACTTGTTATACATTCATGTTAACTGTCTCAATCTTGGACAGGCCGAGTCACCGTCATACGAAACCGAAATAATAGGTTTGAATTATCGAATCCACATTTGCTGTAAGGAACGTAAGTTGGAAAAAAATGCAATCATATGAAATATACAGAAACTCGGGATAAAGAATGCTACGATTTAAAGGAATAATGATGTTGAACTAAGATGATGATCAATTAAAGAATACGAACCCCTTTGATGTGCTATTTCGTGTGCTTTGCTTGTCATTGAACACAGTCCACCCTCATCCCTGGTATTTAGGAATACGAACCCTTTTATAGCAGCTCCAGTGGCACCGTTCGGGGTTCTGGAGTAGCACTACTTCAAAAGCGACTAAGTGGCATCACTGGTTGCGTACTTTTATACGGGCTAAAGACCTTGATTTGGACAAAGACCCGTGATATGGATTGAACCCGTGATTAGGATAAATACCCGTGATTTTAACTAATACATGTATATGTGAACAAGCAAATCCAATTTCTGTGTTTGTAGAGTTGCTCTTCTCCTTTATTTATTTGTCCTGCATCCGCAACAAGGATAAACATTTGGCACAATGCTGTGTGGAATCTTCATTGGATTAAGAAAGGGTGGTGTGCTAGTTATCTTATTATGACGGATAACTGAGTTTATTTGTTTGTAGCATGAGATTTAATATGTTTATTGTAACATGATTTTAAATGGACGATGTAAACAATGGAGAGTATTGGAGAAAATCGGAGTATCGTAGAAGCTGCGATTTACAGGACTGATGTGGTGTTTGCTAATGAAGTTTCAATAACATCACCTAGCACTATGTATGACAAGAATACGGATAAAACACAACCATACAGATTATACTCTAATTGATTAGAATGTGAAAACAATGTTATTGGTGAGAACAATAAATAATAACAAAAACATATATCTATAGATTACAAAGTGGATACACATGTAGTAAAACACTGAATTGCAAAATAAAACGGGATCTGTATACGATTTCCCTGTTTTTAGGCTTTGTGTTATGTTTGTTTCCATTTCATTTCTTTTCGTTAACTTGCTGGAAGATTGGAGGTCGTGTTGTGCTTAGATAACTCCAGAGAACCTCCAGGCTGATTTCACAACCATTTAATCGACTGGAATATAGGTTTTCAGGAGCAAAAAAAATGCAAAAAAAAAACAATATTTTTAGCAGCAAAAATAAAGAAAAACTAAACAGAAACAAAGGGAAACGAGGAACTTGTTGGAGGATATATGGTATCTTGCCTGATGCCATATCACATTAGTGCAACTTCAGATAGTTTAGAAAAGAAATATGGATATTAGTCAGTTTGGAAATAAAGGAGGAGATGTTTGGATAAATATTGGATATATAAATGGTTATTTTCATCTGGATATATTTTAATTATAAGTTGTTAGCGGTTGTTATCAGTGTATATTTGTTAGGATAAATTATGTGGAATCCAGCATTTCTTCAAGGAAATTTTGGTAAGTGTTCCTGATAGAATATCAAGTTCTAAACGATATTTTAACCCTAATCGTTGAAGTCGTTAATGACAATGAAAAGATTAGATTATGAAAATACAACAAAAGAAACATGAAAGCTATTGAATTCGCTGCTAAGGTAGTGGTTTAAATTCAAGATTCAAAATAAAGTGCCTGATTAAGCATCTGATCATGATGTGTAAATATGAAAAATGACGATTATTAAATACTTAATGGGGCGTAGTAATGACCTAATGACCCAATGATTGCATAGCTAAATGATCGGCGATTTCTTACCATTGAACGATCAGATAAAATTCCGCTTTACCCTTGAATGCGTTTATCGGATACGGTTCAGTGGTGTTATGAATTATCACAATATTAAGCCTGGTATCCGGGGAGTCAAAGAACGTATATATATTATATCTAGAGTATTATGGGGGAGGGGAGGAGGGAGGGGAGGAGGGAGGGACCCTATGTATATGTAGGTTGGCAGAGGTTATCAAATTTATGGACACCTGCCTGTCTGGCCCTTTAACATCGATGTAGACCAGGGATTTCTATATTTCATGAATTTCTTCCAGGGAAAGGCGAAAGAAATCATGAAAATATGGCAAAAAAAAACTTAAATATTACCGTGCATGATGTTAATGTTAATATGTTAATGTTAATGTGATTTTAAGTACACGGATCTATGAGAGTATGTTCTCCGACACTTAACAAACAGTTGAGGTCACTAAAAGCACACTTTGTGAAGTAATAATATCCTAATTATCCATTGAAATTTGTCGAAAAAGGTACGTCTTCAGATGGGTTTTGAAGTATCCATAGGTTGTTGTTGTCTTGATGTCGGATGGGGTTCCTTACTTTATATATCACCTGTTTGCACGGATGACTTCTCTTACAAACTATCCAGATGCCTCCGAAAACACGCATGCACCCTTCAAATCCAGGGTTAATTGACTGAGGTCAAGCGAGGTCATCCCCTGAGTTCCAGAGACTCGGAGTGAGTTATTGCTCAACTAATGTGTCCGCTGGGATCTCATTTGCACCACCCAAGGGTACAATTAATAGGTTGCTAATTGCCCGAAATTCAACTGATATTGATTATGGACAGATATTGGTTAAAAACCATATTTCGTCATGTTTGTGTAATGTAAAAGTAGGCATAGTTATTTGATTATTTATAAGTAATAAATGTAAGGCAATATTAAGCTAGAAAGGGTTAATATGGTGAAATCTGAAATCGCAACAGCTATTGCTGGCCATACCAAAAAACAGCCCTAACCTAGTCTTTATACCTAAACCCATAGGCGTACAACCTCAACACTGTACGTTCATCACTAAGCATGCTTTCCAAGACTAAACGCATCATTTACTTCCACGCGAATGCGGAATGCCTATGATGTGTATGCACTTTGGCAGTTGTGGAGTTCTGTATCTCGAGAAACTGTTGAGGTTTGGAGTTTTCACTGAACCATGGGTCAGGGATCCAAGTGTGGAGATATCGGATCCAGAGAATTGTGCAGTTTTGGAGTATTCAGTGGGCGATAGGTTAGAATTCGCCAAATTGTTTTGAGGCGCCAGTCGTATGAAAAATCTTGTTCATATATAGCAGTTGAATATGGATAAACAGTCCAAATCCATTAAAAAAAGATTTTAAAAAAAGGAAAAGAAAGAAAAAAACGATAAATTTTGCGATCAGGTCACTCATTAAAAAATAATTGAAGTGTGAAAAGCGACACATAGGTACCTGGTATATTTTTCAACGTTCCGATGTATTTTTATTGTAACGTTTCCCCATACACGGACTTTCATACATATTGCGTGAAGGTACCATACCCATTTGCTACGCGCATTTGCACATACTGACAACCTTAGTTATCATCATCATTGTAGAAAGGCATATCTTGAGGTGGCCTTGGCCCTTTGGCTCCAGCACACGTTATGGGCGAAAATAGGTTCTGCTTGAACGGCTATTTCGTCTGACGATATGTTTACTTGTTCCTGGTAATTGGAAAGGAAACCAGCAAAAAACGTGCAAGAATTCTGATTTCCTGTGGAAAGATAGCGGTTGAAAGATTGAATGTTATCTGTGGTTACTAAGCTCTTGTTATTAGATTCGGTTTTGCTCAATTCATACTAAAATACTTAAGCCTCTCTGACTTTTAAGAAAATAGCTTGAACGAAATTTTGAAATGCTCACTCAAGTTGTCCATCGCGAACTCTTTAAATACCTGTTCTTAGCAAATTATATTCCTTATCTTATCTTTTCCCATCTCTTGAAAATATACCCCATATTGCATTACTTAGATGCAACCCACTATCGCTTCCATTTATCCGCAGTTCTCTCTGATTTAGTCAATGTTTACACATATCAAGCTAGGATTAACATGCCAGAAAGCGATGCTGGAAATCATTGTTGTTGTTTACTCTTGGCCAGATAACAACACCCAAGGGGTCGGAGTGCATATCCCGGACAACTACCCCCTCCCCCCTCCCCTCCGGAATTCGGACAGGACCCCCTCCTCCCAACTCGGACAACTTCCCCTCTCAGAAATCGGACAAACGAACCACCCCCTGTCGCCCACGCGCCTCACTCACACCTTAAGAGAGGGCATCACCCGAGATCCAGAGGGGACCCATACACTCCCCCCCCCCCCCCCCAAACTTT
>LQRL01070521.1:13439-26041 GCA_001703475.1 Hydroides elegans
CAAAGAAGTGGTTTCGATTATAAAAAATACATAAAAAAGAATGTTTTGTCCGACGCCCAACTACAAACCTATTATGTTCTAAATTCCAATTTGACCATTTAGGCTGCGTTAAAATTTATCAACCCAATTTTAAATCATGCTTCCAACTACGTAAGGTCGTGGCGTCTATTTATTAGTCAAGTAAAGAAGGGCACCCCACGACCAATTTTTCAAAAAGTGGTTAAATCAAATTAAAACAACTTTTTGAAGACGAACATCAAAAAAATACTCTTTTTTAGACATAATTGTTTTGCAAAAAGGTGTTCCTTTTTTCCAAGCCAGCTGAGCTGTTTCTCCTTTTCTAGCCAGCTTGGAGAAGAAAAGGAACACCTTTTGCAAAAATTAAATTGTTGAATATAACTAAATCACCGAATGTGAAAAACGAATAACTGGTTATAAGACAATTGCGAGCAATTACAATTAATTTGCAATAAATTATTTTCATAAATTATCAAAAATAAAGAAATTTATCAAAAAAGGTGTTCCTCAAACTGTTAAAATCTCCAAGCTAGAAAGAATTTCCTCAAAATCTCCAAGCCAGCTGAGATTTGGTGAGGAACACCTTTTTTGAGGAACAGCTCGTGGGGTACTCTTCAGTAAAGTGGGTTAACATCTTCTAGCTTTTGATGTTTGTAATTTTGTAATAATAATCTGTTTTCTAGGCTTGAAAATAAGTATGATATGCATAGGATCTATGTTTGCATAATAACAACCCTATAACAGCTTTAATTATGAACTAGGGTGACTGATCGCAACATTCATTTGCTTCTGGTTAAAACGTTATCCATAATATTTTGAAGTGCATAAACATGTTCACATCATATTATTCTTTCAAATACAGGACGCTCTCACGTGGCGATATAGCCAATCCTTGATTTGGGTCGCATTTAATTATTTTCACAGACATATATTTCATTTAGTTTATGATTTGGGAAGTGGTATTTGGACAATTTCCACGTTCAACTAATTATATGACGACTCTT
Source organism: Hydroides elegans (assembly GCA_001703475.1). Classification (NCBI taxonomy): domain Eukaryota; kingdom Metazoa; phylum Annelida; class Polychaeta; order Sabellida; family Serpulidae; genus Hydroides; species Hydroides elegans. Next base: position 14,462 of record LQRL01070521.1, read on the forward strand.
AATTTCAGAATGAATTGTAATTGAGCAAAGAACTCAAATGTCAACGCTCTCATATATATTGTGAAAACTCCATTTTAACAAGTTATTAGGTTGATGTTAATTGAATTTCACTTTCATTTCCTATAGCCGGATGTCTATTTTTGTCGTCCAAATACATAAAAGGGGAAATTTTATAAAAGAACGGGACCAGAAGATCATGACCCTGTTCTCATAACGCATCCAACATCAAAACCCAACGCAAAAACCAAGCAATATAATCATACACAAGGGCACAAAATCCTAAAGATCTGTATTACATATTAAAATATGTAATTATTTTATATTTCCGAAGAAGTGACATTAATGAGTCGCCAATATCGCATTTCAATATTATAGGAATAACATCCGAGGGGTCCTAACACAAACGGTTATAGGCCCGAGGGATGGAAATAGTAATGCTCAAGCCCGAAGGGCGCGGGCATTACTTTTTTCCATCTCGAGGGCCAATAACCATTTGTGGTAGGACACTGAGGATTTTATTCCGTTTATTATATGAATTCAAACATTATTAACCCGCAATTCAGATAATTTCTTCCAGCGGGCATAACCACTTGAAGTTATGACCAGGTTGTTATGCCCTTGAAAACACGGTATTTCACATACAGTCATGTAATAATGAATATTTATCTCATATACTTGATACCGACACTAAAACCAACTTTGATATATCCCAAATTCCTTCACCCCACTTTCAAACACCTGTTCTCTGTCACAGTCTCTTCCTGTATCCCTCTTACCCTCCACCACCATTTAACCCCTCCTCCCTTCTTCAAGTCCCCCTATATGCCATCCATCTTGCTAAAACTACTGCGTCTCCCCAAACTGCCTCATTTGCGCCGTCGCAATGACGTCTGACACGGCTGCGACAAGGCAAGCTATTTCCTCCTTGCAACAGACGTTTACTGCTTCTCTCTTTCGTCCTCATTTTTTTTCTTTTTTTTTTAATTCTTTTTTCTTCTTTCTTTTTTTTTCTTTGATGCAGCGCCATTTAATTGAGTGATCACCACGGTAACGCAACATAATTGTTGAGCTTGTTTGAGCTTCTGCAATATGTGCCTTTGGAGCAACGTCAATGGTTCCCCGGAGTTTTACCGATCGTGATTACTATGATATTGTTAACGTATAAACTAACTATTATAAACTAGAAATATCGATAATTGCAAATTATTCATGTTTTCAGACTTTTTGTCAATGTCTGTAGTCGAAATATGGCACAAAAAAAGATGACAGTTTAGCAAGAAAGATTGGCAAATAGTTGTTGCTATTTTGGATTATGGAGGAAGGGGATGGAGTATTATCACTGGTTCCACAACACGAAATCATCGAAAATAATATTTTGTTGCTAGATGCCTATTAAAAAATAGTTCACCTTGCAATATATTGCAATGTTAAGCAGTCAGTCAGTTTCTCTATTCTCTACTGACAATACCAAAGGTGTGTGTGCGTCACTCTATGGAAAAGAGATACAAAGGGGGTGTCGTGGTTGATTAGCTGTTTATATTGGTGGCCACAGTCAGCTAATAGTCCATCAGTGCCTGGGATAAACGTGCTCACTGAGCTGACTGATAAATAGCCTTGCCACTGGGGACCATTTAAGGGGGGAACCACCTTTTCCAAAAGCTAACATTATTCTTTCATTTATGCGCCCGGTCCTTTTCAAAAACTTGCAATTTTCTATTTTTTTAATTGATGTATTTTTAGCGGAGAATTGTTGATGTTAAATATATATCTAGAATATATCAGTTATAAAATCATCACAGGTTATCTTTAACGTTTTATTAAAAACTCAAATAGTGTATATAGTATACCATGCTTATATCTCCGAAACATCGTCACACTTATACAGTTCTTTGCTTAGGTATGATGAGTTTTCCTATAAATTAATCTATCTAATCATGTATGTATATTTTGTAGGACGCGGAAAATGATCTGATCGGCGAACAGAGCAACGAATTCGACAACTCCCACCACAACAGCGACTACCCCACACACGGCTCATATCTACATAGCCGTATCACATCTGGCTCCTTTGCGACACATAGCCACACCACTTCTGGGGGATACAGCTACAGTAATTCCAATCCCTATGCCCAACCACACGAACCTAACCATCGCCCTACAACGAATCAATCCAACTACGGGCAGGCGTATCATACTCCTGTGCACAACCAGGCATCCACATCAAGCGGTGTGAGTAGCCAGCATGATATTGACCACGTGACACCCTTGTTGGAATTCGACGATTTGCGCAAGCGTCCATTTTGTGATTTCCTCTTCCATGCCATACCGCTCGTTGTACATCCCATTATCATCCTCCGCGTGCTATGCCATAAGGTCTTTGGTAATATGCTGCGGCGTAAACAGCAATCGACGAGCACCAATCAGCATGCGCCATTTGCGCGCGGCTTGTCCCCGCCCCCTCTCCAATCACAGGCCGATACGTGTCCGCCACGTGGTTCCGATGACCTTGACCCAATTACAGGGACAGTGCCCTTGACCCCGAATTGGGACACGGCAGCCCCCACGTGCACAGCACATGTGCAGCAAAAGAAAAACAAACACGTGCAGATTGCCGATCCCATTGACGATAGTGAGGATGAGCAGTATAGGCAATGTCGTAAAAGGAAGCCGAGAGCGGGTTCGATGGATAAGCATTTAATGCGGATTAATCCGCGCAGACGTATAGCGGCCGCTGGGCCGGCACCGATGAGTGTAGCGATTAAATCCATTGGTGATAGTCTAATACAGCCGCTCGATTTGAATATATCATCATCGTCACCAAAATTGAATATATTCTCCTATGATTCTGTTATCGGTAGTTTGGATAGTGAGAAGACCAAAAGTGGTGGACTGCGCTTTCCAAATTTCTCAAAAGGACGGCCACAGAAAACTGCATGCAACTCACACGGCCATATTTCGTCTTCGCATTTTTCTGAAAGTTACGATAGCTTCGCTCTGGCCGATTCTGCTAAAAGCAGTGCTCAAAGTCTCTACAAAAACGACTCCACCTTTAAAGAGCTAGAAAAAGAACTCATCAACCTACCCACCTTTGAAATCGATACACATCGCATGGACCAAACAACGACTCCCTTATTATCTCGCTCCAATTCAGTTCCCGGTTTCGACGCCGCGACTGTCGCAGCTATTGCTGTCAAACCGCAAAAGACGCTCGGTGAAATCTATCGTGGATCGCGCAAGGATAAGAGTCGCCGACGCAAAGGAAGCTCTAAAAGGGGAAACACTGATGAGGCGTCTTTGAATAACAACAAAGGTGGGGCTACGCAAACGGAAGGATATGCCAATCGCTTATCGGCACCAAATGCGGCCGCTACTACTTGGGATACGTCTGATTGCAGCAATGCAAGTGGATTACCCATGCCGCCACAAGAGGATTTTGAAAACACGGTGACTCGCAAATTAGTAAGGTATTGCCTTGAAACCAACATGGATGAGGCTATGGGCACTGACATTGACAAAAAAAGTGAAAACCATAACATGGCCACTATGGAAAATCAAACAAATGCGACATCAACTACACCTAACATTGCACTTTTGACAGATGATGCACATTTGCAGCAACACACTGCGAGTACAAAAGAATCGCGTGCTATGGACACACAGGAGCGATCAAATGGCGTCGTCGCATATACACATGCGTCATCCATACAAAAAAGTAGTTCGGGTGCAGTCAGGTATGAGATGACAAAAAATAGGACCATGGTTCAGCACTCAAGTGAGATAAATAGCCACGAGGCGAATCAACCGCCGCCGCCCAAAATAGTACCTGAAACAACAACAACTTTATTAGTGACATTAGCTAATGATGATAGCATTGTGACGTCATCTGTAGCTCATCAATCCTATCCCAATGTTGCAACCGCCATTCAAAGTCCTCAGTCTACTTGTTTAGTCAATTCTTCAACGCATAACACATACGGTGAGTTCCCAGCCTCATCTAAAAAAGATGCTGCATATCAAGAGTGCTCAAACAATCAAAGTAGTTCCCATCAATGTATCCCTCCGCGTCGGACCCAAAACAGCGGAGGTAGTGCGGTGGAATCATTGCCTCAAATCAGGCAGCACTCGAGAAGTAGTGCTTACGATACATTAACTAATGACACAAACAGCACTACAAGAGACGCATGTTGTCACATTACCAATATTGGGGACTCAATTGGTGGGCAAGTGCCTGGCAACTTACAATCAGCCAGTGTCATGACAACGACATCAACAGGGGTTGTTGCCACACTGAATCCTGGAACACAATGCATCGAATCACATGAGCAAGTGGAATTATCCAGTGATCGCGCACCTTTATTATCAGAGGGTGGTGGCCCCAATGCTATAACCAGTGTTGAGCAAATTGCTAGCACAGAGGGACGTTTACCACACGGACCATTTACGATTGATAGTAACCCATTACGTCTTTCCCCCAGTGCACCGGCCTTGCATTTACCAATAGAGCTACCCTTGACAGCCTCCCAGAATAGTAGTCAAAAGGCGCCCCATACACACAATGGAACTTATAAATCCGGTGCTGCAGGTAATAGTGGAAGTAAATTAAACGGCGGTTCACCCACTGCTTTGTATGCAACTGGAAAAGGGCCACAGAATATCGAGGTACATTTCGCGGCTGCGACACCCTGTGAAAGTCCTTCATCAAATACATCAAATGTGACTCCGACCAACGAAATAGTTCACTCTGTCTTACCATCTGCGGCTACCAATGACGCACCGGTTAATCCACATGCGCCTACTAATTATGATGCTATAGTACCGAGTGCCGAAAATCCAGCCTTAAAACGCTGCATCCAAGTGAGCGATAAACGAAGACAGAGCGTGCCTTTGCCGCGTGATACCCTTTCCATAAACCTAATAGCCGCTCCTTTACAACCTCCAAAACAATCCCAAATCACCAACAACCTCTCCCCATTAAGTCTCACCTTGCAACAACCACAAGTACGCACCCCATGCAACTTAGAACCCCGTTCTACCACCACCTCATACCCCGTCTCCCCAGCCAGCCCCATGTTTGACCTTCCCCTTCAGCATCAAGGGGTCATGAAGGTCATTGACACCTGGATCCGCGTGTGTCCCCTTGATCTAGAGGGCGCCACTGCGGTGAGGAATGAGATGAAGGACTTTTTGAAGAAAATGGCCACATTGGGATCGGCTTATAGGCATTGGGCTATGTCGGTGCATGAAAAACTCAAGTTGGAGGTGAGGTTCTGCTTTGCATAATTTAAAATGTTCCTCTATAGTAACTATTGAAGGAACATGCTGTAGTAAATATCCCAGTCTACACAACCTCATCATGAGCTCATGGCTACCTAAAAAAATAACTCATATGAGGTCAGCGTGAGGTCATGATGATATTTTTTAGACTGGGATACCATTGACTTATTGTGTCTGAACATCCACGTTGATGTTGTGTCTCTACAAGGGGGCGTCTTATTAACTGGGTCTCGTGAAGTAAGGGGGTTGGTGGCCTAAACGTTTCCTTTGCAAAATGACAACGATTTGACAAAGGTATATCAACATTTGAAACAATTTATTTTCAAATAACGTCTTTGATTTGAAATCTGAAATATAGTTAATAAGTTGTGGTTTGTTCCTTTATAAATCGCTCATTTATGAAAGTTGCTTATTCGACTCAAACACTTTTACCTATAAGTTTTCCATTCCTATTTTTGCAATCCAACTAGAATTAGTCATATGTGAGCTGACAAATGTGATTGTTGGCTCCGTAGAACCTCAATATTCAGGCATATTTTGTTCTTGAATTCTTATGTCTTAAAGCTCTAGGATTTATATGGAGAGAAAAGGATCTATAGAGACAGTAAATGTCTTTGCTTGATTTATTTCGCAAAGACACTAAAGGTCAGAGGAATATCGTCATAGCATTATGATGCAAAGAAAAAGCATATTGTTGTTCTGCACAAGGAAATAAGGCGAGGCTATTAAATTACCTGAGTCATGCTTTAAAATGAGAAGCAATGACAAGAATAAGTAATACACGGATATGATATAAATTAATGTTCGTCTTGAGTTTCAACTGTGGATTGTTTGCTGAGCATGCTATATGTATACTATTGGTCCATTGATGCAGTGATAGACTCAATGTCTTGAAACAAAAACGTGTTTATTGCGAGCGCCCATAATGATATAGGTGTTTTTCAAACAAAACATTGGCTTATTGTTTTTATAAGCAAACGATGTCATTATTTTGTAAATTGCAATAACATTTTGTATTAACTACCTTCGAATGTACCTAGATCTTACCTGATTTCGTTAAAGGGCTGTCCAATAAAAATTGTTTATTAGACCGAACCCGACCATATCCCTCCCATAAACACCGGTCCCCACCTATAAAGATCTATAAACAACCACCGGAATACCCTTACAGGGGCTCTCCAAGATGAAAAGGAAAACCTAATCTCTTTGAGCATCATCAAAGCCCTTTTGCAATGTAATTCTCGTTCTGGCGTCGTAATATCAAGGTTAAACATATCAGGACTTCTAAAGGAAATAAATTCTAATGTGACATATTTACAAACAGTTGTAACTTGGTTTGGCTATTTCAGTTTTTCAGGAATATCCCCGATTAAAAGTACCACCATTTTGTGAAAAACATCCCCTCACCCGCAAAAAAACCCTCATGCAAGTTGACTAACCGACGATGTGAGGGGAGGGGCGTTTTGTCGGTATCCTTTCCTTTGAATTTCATATATTTTCATGCATATCAAAGGACTAATGTGAACATACCAATGAATTTATGTGTATTATGTATTTCAAGAACTCGATACGACATTATGATACTACGATAATGAAAGACTCACCCTGTTATGCTGAGCAATTTGACTGGATTTACCTCTATGATATCTATAATTAAGAAAAATGGGTTAGCAAGTACATTATTATATGCATTTATATGTGTTCGTTTTCTATATCCTACACTAAAATCACCAAGATCCTTTCGACGTTGCACAACGTCGTGTCGAGTGGGTAATCCGTTTGCAAATCCCTTACATTAGCCTCGTTCTGGTTCCTCACCGCCAGAATGAATATAGCAGAATCGTAGGGTCATGTTGTCCCTAACGGAAGTAACTACGATATATGAACGTATTAGTTCTCATTCTTTGTGACAGCAACCCAAGGAGCCGACGGCTTTATCCAACACGGCAAGCTAGGTCGTCCAAACGACGTTTACCGTCATGACGTCGAGAGCACGTTCTGATTAGGAAACATATGAAAATTATCGTTATCGATTTGTTTACATCGTAAATTTGGTGTAAACCCCTTCCTTGACAGGCTCATATGAGCCCTATCTGGAACCCATTCTAAACGTTTGGGAAAGTAAAGCCAAGTTTGATACCACATTTTTCATATATCGCCAGTTTTTTTTTCTGTTCCTTCCAAAGTACAGTCGAATAAGGCCTACTTTTGGTCATTGCGCTTGCGATATTTTTCTTTATTGGGCAAGGTAATTATGCTAAAACGGAATCAGTATCCGGTACATTGAATAATTCAGAGCACGCATCCGTCCTATAAAGTACGACGGATCTAGCATAGAATGCGTCATAGTTTTACATATGTGGTGTATAATGTGTAGGTGGGATCGACAAAAAATGCAGTCACTTATCATCGCCCTATTTTTGTATTAGGATTACTTGGGTATAGACGCGATCAACTGCTATCACTACACATTTAAAATAAAATATATAGTCAATATTGCTGGTGATATATAAGCCTACATGTATATTTCCTATATTCCGATTTCTTTCGATTTCGCTGCGATCAAAGGTTGAACTGACCACATCATTATGGAAATTCGTGATATTCAAATGATCTCTTGCTTGTGACAAAGCAGCTATTTCTATAATCTGATTTAGCAAGTTATAAGCAAACTGCGCAACTACCATGTTCACAATGCTCGAATACAAGTCGGAATATCTGTTTATATGAGGGCCGTTATTTACATGAGTGCATAGCTTATTGGACAGAACAATGCATTTCAATAAATTAAGATGGATCTTAAGTTGTTCAGAATGCAAAAAAAACTGATGATGGGCGGTTTCTGATTTATGAATATAATCGGAGCACAAACGCGAATTGTGATGTTAATTTGGTGTAATGTGTTCGTGCTATTATTGAAAACAATGCTACCGGACCTTTAACACTTATTTCATTATTCCATGATTGTGTTTATGACAAAGATCCGGCTAAGATAGAATTATGATTTTATGGGAAAGCAGTTATACGATCTCTCTGTTATTTACTGGTTCAATCTATGAAATTGTGTTTGTTTGAAACAAAAACAATAGATATACAGTAAAAGAACCTTTTCTTCACTAAACGTGATTTGATAACTATTAATCAATCAGTACAAACCATCAAGACCAGCCACTTCCAAATAAATATTATGAGCAATCACAATAATTGTTATGAACTTAAATAAATCGTAAACTTATAAAGACATTGGCATCGCCTGATCAACGTTTCTTTTTTTAACCTGTTATAAACAAAACATGTAGACTATGTATATAGATAGTACACACTTAATCCTAACTTAACATTTTACATGTACTTCAATATAGCTATTTGCCTTTAAATTTGTTCCTAGGATCCAGATAATGGAAAGGACCGAACAGAAGGCTCGAGTGATGATACTATCCACAGCCAGTACAAAAAGGTAAGCATCCTATATTCAGACTTGATAATTTCGTGCGTTATGGAGCGTTCACTCGAAATAAAAGCGCAAAATATTATGCGCTTGTTGGGTAAACAGAAGAAAGGTTTTTTTTAAAATACCAAAACAGGTATTACGTCAAAGCGCAAAACTTGTGTTTTGAGCTTTTTCGGAGCGGGTGAACGCGGCCTTAAGGAATATGCTCAATACGGCAAGGGTGTCTTTTTACACAGAGATGGTATGTCAATGATTAACTTCAGATACATGTCAAATGAGGTCGAATCTATTTCGCAAACACAAGCAATAGTTTTTTTTTCTACTCAGCCAGACTATACTTTGGTGGTTTTATGCATGGAGCCCCTTCATTTTCCATTTATAGAATTTGGGTATTATAATAATATTGAATGGCAACTCTCATCATTATGTTACATCTACAAATTATATACATCGTATGTTATTGGATGTTATCGACGGTTACCTAGCTGCAGTCAGAGTTATCTCAAGGAATTAGGGTCACACGTAGGAAAGAACTCTCTGGCTGTTACCTTGAAATGAATATGAAATACAAGTTTGCTAATATTTTTTTCTATTGAACCTCCCATAAATTGTTTGTATCTCCTTGTAATTACAAAAGTGATCATTGAATATGTACAACAAAAGGGTGCTGGTCAACTCGCCAAAAAACCAACTCGCCAAAATTGCTTTGGTCAAGTCGCCAAATTATTTTGGTCAACTCGCCAAATTCCTTTGGTCAACTCGCCAAATTCCGTTGGTCAACTCGCCAAAAAATATATTTGTTGAATGTTATAAATTTCCATTTATTTTAACATTTTTATCAAGTTTGCCACCAATTAATGCTAAATTTTCCTCAAAGCGGATTAAGAGCTCTAATCTCCTAATCACATTTGGCCTGAAACAGAGAGGATTATGTCGTGAGTGTACATGTATATGTCGTAGTCAATCTGTGAAAACCGCGTATGTTGACATTCGCTAAATTTTTCAGTCAATGTCAACATTCGCTGGTTCACTCAGCGAATGTCAACAATGCCTAAAATTTCCAGGCATTGTCAACATACGCTGAAATTTGCCCCGAAAAATTACACAGATTGACTGATATGATTTTCGATGAATAAAAAGGCTAAACGTGGCGTATGCCTATTGAAATCATCACTTTGAATAAGAGTTAAATGTATCGCTTTAGGGTAATAAACTACCACTAAAATATATAAAAGCTATAGCTGAACATAATGAAGGTAACATAATAGGATTAGTGTTATAAAACGTGATGCTACGTTTGTATAGATAGTTTAACAGATCGAAGATCAAGCATTTGGGGTTTGATTAGATTTGTCTAAAGGATCATTTATAGACCGAAATGTGCAATATACATAATTCGAATTATAATATGAACTAAACAAAATTAATCAAAATGCTTGAATTTCAATTGCTATTGTGGAAACTAATCGAACAACGTTCGTATTTATATATTAAAAGGCCAATTGCGATCATCATAACCAAAAGACAGAGAAATATGCGACTGCGGATTGATAAGATTAAAACTCTATCAACAGGATCATGCTTTACTAGTATTACTCAACACACATACATGTTATTAGATTTATGTTAAAGACGAACCACATATTTCACTATGCATATTTCACTATGCATATCATTTCAGTCAATCTGTGTAATTTTTCGAGGTAAATTTCAGCGTATGTTGACAATGCCTGGAAATTTTAGGCATTGTTGACATTCGCTGAGTTAACCAGCGTATGTTGACATTGACTGAAAATTTCAGCGAATGTCAACATACGCGGTTTTCACAGATTGACTACAACATATATGAGTCGAGCACACTGTACTCTCTAGATCCAGCACACCGTAGATCCGGAGCACAGGTTATCCTTTTCTATTAAAAGGACGTATAAGATCGGCACTTTCATACGGTAAACGGAATTACAAAATAATAATGAATATTACCTTCAAATTAAATTATCAAGACTTATCAATAATAAGAAAACAATTTTTTCTTTTACAAACTTTTAACAAAATATATAGATAAGGCCCGTCATATTGAAGCTGATTATTTTAGCGTAAGCGCAAAATTGATAAATAAAATCGACCCTGATTCCTCTTGCAAATCACTTATTATACTTGTTCAAACAAACTGTGGTTCAATTGATGGAAATGAATATATTATAAAATTTGGCGAGTTGACCAACGCTTTTTGGCGAGTTGGCCAAAATTTGGCGAGTTGGTTTTTTGGCGACTTGGAATTTGGCGAGTCGGTTATTTGGCGAGTTGGTTTTTTGGCGAGTTGACTATAACCCCAACAAAAGACCTTGGGGACAATGGTAAACGATAGGTACATACACTAGCGATACATGTAGATTTAAATCTATCTGGATTAAATGCAGTAATCAGAAGACAATACTTGTTTTTACTAAACGTCTTTTCTAATATCATGTTGGGACCACTCAAACGATTCAACACGATGGACCTCAACGGGTGACTCCTCGGGTTATAGTAAACTCGCCAAAAACCCAACTCGCCAAAAAACAACTTGCCAAATTCCAAGTCGCCAAAAAACCAACTCGCCAAATTTTGGTCAACTCGCCAAAAAGCGTTGGTCAACTCGCCAAAATTTTAATTTGATTTTTTTTTCACGAAATATAATTACGGTTCATTCAAAAATAAATGGATATTGTTTTCGTAAAATGATTAAGGTTGAATAAACTAACGTTTGTGCTTAGATATACTGACCCAAACAAGAAAGTATAATATGACTTTAGAGGGTCATATCTCTGGTTCTAATGAATGGATCCCCATGAAATTACAGAATTATATAATTT
>LQRL01070532.1:0-27635 GCA_001703475.1 Hydroides elegans
GCACTTAAATACATTAACATAGGAAGCAGATGTATTCAAAACCATATGTCAACTTACAAGTTTAGATAACATTCATGAGCTATTATATACATGCTCTGATAAGAATTATTCATACTACTATCAACATCGGATATATACAAACATATACAATGATAATTTAAATAATAAATATTCCTGCAATGAAATAAAAACAGTATGATACTGCTAATATTAATAACATGACATCAATACACAACTTGGATTTACTATGAAAACGGTTTCGTTTATAGATTTACTGGATAAATTTTTATCGCAAGACATCGCAAAGTTAGCACCAAACTAATTTCATATTGATACATAAGAAAACCAACATCTAGGTTTTTATTGACATTTCGAAAGCACAAACAATGCAAGCATTTCACGGCGTTGATCGTCCTTTCAGAGTGGACCCCTCGTCACTTCCGCTTCCGCCCACGTCGCCATATTGGTCGCCGCCATCTTTAGCGCACCTGCAGAACAAGATGCGCGAGGACGGCGTGTCGGCTGACCAGATCCTGAAGGATGTCAATAGCAACGGATCCATGGATGGGCAAAAGGTGAGAAGATTTTCTGATTTATTTGAAACATATGATATCTCATTTTGCTTTGGCTTTTTTTGTTTCGCGTCGGAGGTCCTCTCACTCGTTCTCTCTCTCACACTCTCTTGTGCTCTCTCTCGCTCACTTGTTTGCCCTCAAGATATCCAATCAATAATTTTTTAAGTTTTACCAATGGTAATACATATTTTAAATAAATTAAAACTTTGTTGTGCGATTTTATTCTTTGGCGAATCTTTAAAATGTTATAATTTTGAATTTCAGGAGACATTGATCGGTCGCATCGAGAAGAAACTCGAGATCCTACGAGAGGAGAAGGAAATGCTCGAGCAGGAGATCGACGAGAACAACGCGCTCGGCAAGGAGGTGAGAAACTTTGATATGTCAAATGAGAAATATAGTCAAAAGTCGAAATTAGTCTTGCATAGGATAATCTGTTACACGGACATTCGTCTCAGGAGAATGTATCAACGATAATTTTTTTAGACGATCTTTAGCGCTTGTGCTCTATGTGTTCTCGTGAATTTGTGTAACTTCCCCCTCCTTGTTCGTTCTTCGCATTTGTAGTCACCTTAAGCTAACCAATCTTAAGATTTACCCTATTTTTCCATCAGGTGACGGCAATCGTGGACGAAAAAGTGACGGCGCCCGCAGAGCACAAGAAGTACACACTGTACGTGACGGAGCTGGACAAGGTCATATGTCTACTGCTCAACGTGTCAGGTCGTCTGGCCCGGGCGGAGAACGCCGTTATGAGTCTAGCTGCGGACGCCACTACGCAGGAAAAGGTGAGCGAAAGGATTTTATTTAAAATATTATGCATCGCTGGTTATGCAGTATCAACACTTAAATATCGAGTATAAAAAGGGCGTAATGTCTTGTTGAGTCACATGGTTTTTTTTAAAGCTCGCCGACCTACAAGGAATCAACGGAGATAAAAAAGATTATGACGAGATTAATAAGCTTCAATTGTCTACCGGCACTCTTCATTTCCAATCAGCATTTGTCTACCTTTATCTAAACCACCTTTACCATATTTCCCATAACAGAAAGCAGTCACTGCGAAGCGCGACGAGCTGCAAGAAAAGCTCGAGGACGCCAAGCAACTGAAAGAGGGCATCGACCGGCGCAGCAACCAGGTCGCGGGTTTCCTCAAAAAGTACCTCGAAGAACAAGAATTCGAGGACTATGAGCACTTTATTAAAATGAAGTCCAAACTGACGGTTGATCAGCAGGATATTGAAGACAAACTGAAACTGGGCGAGGAGCAGCTGTCGGCGCTGCGCAAGAGTCTCACGCAGAGCACCTGTTAATGTGCGCATGCGTATTTGGGGAGTTTGTAAAACCACGTGACTGAAGCGGAAGCACGTGTGTTTTTTAGGAAAGGTTCATAGGAGTGCGCCCCTGTTACTGAAGTGAAATTAAATGTTCCAGGAAATTCTGGATTCATAGGTTTGCTTGAATGCTAAGGATAATATTCTCGTCTATTGACCACAGAACTTATACCAGTAGTTTTTTCATTACTGCCTTGGTCATCCCTAAGAGATCAGAATCATATTCACACTTATATTTTCATTGAAAAACAATATCGAAGTGTGCAACTATTGTTATTGGTAGATAAAGTTAACAAAGCCATCGCCGACCTATGAAATGGACTCGTTCAAGACTTTATCTAGTGTGTGACCATTATGTACTCAGTCATGATTTGCTTGCCATTGTGATATAAACAGTAAAATGCACTGTATCCATTCACTTCTAACTTAAAACAGGTGAAGACATGAACTGACATGTAAATCAGTTTGAAACAAGGTTCTAACAGGTGATATAGTTATTTAGTTCTGTACAAATTTGAAATGTGATATTCCGTTAGAGCGAATAGAATTGAAATGGAAGATTTTCTTGTTAAATATATTTTGTTTTCGTTCACAAACTCACCGTAACAGTTCGTCAGCTGCCAGTCACACAAATCTTTTAAACGTTTCGATGTCTATTTATTTTCAGTTTTGTATCGTTTTCGAGTGTCTATTATAACATTTTGTTTTCGTCCAGATTTATTTTCGTTCGTGTCATAAGATTTCTTTTGTGAAGAAATTATTATAAAATGTTAAACTGTTTCATAATTTTGACTACATCAAAGACTTGTGTTGCAATGAGTGTAATAAAATATATTTTGTCTTTCAGTCATAATATGGTTAGGTTTTTGTAAATAGAAAAGGAAGTGACTTTTGTATATTTTAAAATGTCTTTCAAGTGTAATCCATGCTTGCATGTGCATGATTCAGCGCATATCAGAAGGTCGACAATTTTTTAGAAACTTAAGTCATGCGCAATTTCCTGAACCAAAATATTTTATCTCTTTATTCGTCGCGGTCTTTGTGACTTGTGTGGTGATCGCCTTTAATCATTCTGGTTTCAATGCCTGTTTTTGTGTTAATTTCAACTAGCGCGAGACTTGAAAGTTCACAATGATTTATAATGTGGAATAAGTTCATTTTCTTAATGTTATTACATTGCTTACAATTATTATTAATTACTTTATCCCAGTACAAGCATGATACAACTTTTTTAAACGAAGTGGGTGATATTTTTTGCATAATTGTTAAAAGTGCTTTTCTTGCTATAGCTCTTTAAAAAGAAAACAATAACCGCGTTGAACTATACAACGATATAGATTCGCTGGAGGTACGGTTACTGTATCGTGTGTTCTTATCAGAAGTGCTAAATGTTGTATAGTGATATAAATAATTGGCTTTAAGTGGTTTCGGTTTGCGATGTTAACATCGCAAATTCGATATGTAGAATGGCGGATCTGGAATTCGCGGGAATCTATAATTCGCGGACACGTGTTTTTTGCGAATAACTTGAGACTGTGATCGTGGTTTGACTTAAGTGTGATAGAAAACTGGTTTTTCAATGTTTTCCTATATATAAGTTGTTTCTTAATATGAATAATTCTCGAGAAACACGTATCCGCGAATTATAGATTCCCGCGAATTCCAGATACACTGGTCTATTGTTAACTTAGCAAACGTTTACTCCGAGATCTGATTTTACGAAATACCGATTTATATTACAGGTCACAAGGCACTTTTATGTGTACATGGCCACAAGGAACTTGTTTTTCCATACTTTGGTGTAATGCTCATAAATGTACATTATAGCTTTAGTATGTTATATTTTGAGCTTACCCCTAAAAACAATTAAGTCATTCTCATAATTGTGTTTCTTGATACAATTATTATGGCCTTTGCAATAATAGTTAATAAAATAATGTCTTTATATATATATTATATGAAATGAAAATAAATAAAATACATATGACTAAAATAATGCGATGTTTGAATTTGTTTTGGATCGTGATTTGATATCCTCATCAAGCACACACACACACAAAAAAAAACTATTAATCTTCTCGTTTTTATTGCATGATATATACAAAATGATAACATATTATACAAGGTATAATATTGCACATACAGGGAAGTGTTCCAGTCACTGCTCATACGTACAATCAGGAAACAAAAATAATATTAAAAATAGTATCATAACACTGTACAAATACGCATGCACTTTATAACTGGAGAAAGCACCTTGATGAAATCACACATGAAATTATTAAATCAACTGATATTATCAACATATATATCAAATAACATTACTATTTATATAGTTGGACAGTATTGCAAAAACATGGCGACATTTATCTGACGTATTTGTTTTAATAGTCTTTGACCGATAAAGCCTACGCAATTTAAACTATTTATTTGATTCACATACCGATATGCCAATCACCAAAAATGAAAAATAACCATCAAATCACACTTTATCACAGGATAGAATAATTGAAATTCTCTCATTTCTCCACTGTCTTCACTTACCACCTTGTTCTACATCATCTATGTGTTGTCAGCCATTCAAATAAAATGTACAGGGTGCAAAACTATATATCACTATAACGATCTTGTAAAAAGTAAATTCAAAGAAAAACAAAAACCAGTCGCCAGCAGGTAAATACATTGCATAGAAGAAATCGATATGTAACGTATGTAACGGAAGCTCACAATGACACGACTGAAAGACATAAAAATATATACATGTATATATCCAGCTTTGATGCTCCTTTGCAAAGAATACCATCAAATTTATATCAGATGATGCATTTGAAGTGGAAAAAAAACATTAACTCACAATAAGCGATTTGATTTAACGTCTAACTGTCGATTACTCACACCTAACCTACCCAGCGTACCCTACCCAGCAATGTCCCTCAACTCATAGCTGACGTTTCGAACTTGAGAAACGTGTACAGTGTCAAAACATGTTTCGTTAAATCGTATAAAAATGTTTTAACACGTGTTGCATAGAAGTCTAACAATTTAATGTTAACTGACATAAAAAGGTAGGTTAAGAAAAATAGGATCTCCTGAACAGATTTTGTGAAAACGTACGCGTACATTATGGAGCTAAACCATCAATCATTCTTATCAAAACATTTAAGAGGTTCTTTTTTTAATTTTGAGAGTAAATTTAATTTGTCTCTAAAAATTATATTCACAAGAAAAGACGATAGCAAATCATCTTATTTTACATATTTTTAGATGCACGAATCCATCACTATTTCAAACAGACCATTTAAGAATCAAGCACCTCGATATCAAACTCAGGAATTGAAAGATCGGTTTTGAAGAACCGCCTAAACTAGTCATTAAAGGCATTTTTTAAATCAAAATTAAATGAACTGATATGAATTAACATTGATAACGAATGATGATCGATCAACAATCACAATTTACATGCAAGCATTGTTATGCAAGTTGTACTCGCCAAAAAAAGTGCTTTTTTAAAACATACAATATATTAAAGGCACGTTACGTTTATATCCTGTACAAGCATCACAAAATAAAATATTACATATATTCGTCTGCTTTAATACAATCATAATATAATAAACACGAATCTGTGTATAAACAGAGCTGCACCATTATTGTGTTTGCATAATATCATATATCAGAAGGCATCAAGTTTGAGAATATAAGTCTTTTTAGCATTAAAATTCACATGATATACATGTACATTGTATAATAAATCATAAGATATTTTTTTATATATACATATAAAGAGTTGAAAAATGAAAATAGCGTTGGTCAATAAGGACATTTCAGAACCACTACATATGTTTTATAAAACTAGTGAAGTAATTTCGTCGTATCTTATAAGGGAATTAAAAGAAGCCGAAATCGTAGGCGTTATTTACGTATATTCATTTTGAGTCGCTGAAAGTCTTTGTCCTTGATTATTTTATTTAGTTTGTTTCAAGGGTTGATTTCGCCATTAAATGGGCAAAAACAACAAACGTCTGCTCGGTAAGAATCCAGGATCAGAATCCAGGGGATGATACACTCCAGTCGGTGGGTGGTTTACTCATTCATCAAGTCTGAAAAAATAAAAGATAATAAAGGGAATCAGGCTAGATATATAATATTTGGATTGAATGGAGTTCAACCAACCTAAGATTTAGGCTTCTAACTAATATTTTATCAATAATGAAAATTTATTCTATTTAGATATTTGTTTATTTTACCATTTGCAAAAACATGAGAAATACTAAAGTAAGTCATTTTATTCATATAACAATATTACACATTTTTTTTTTAAAATATAACCAGAATATCCACACTCGCATGCCCGCTTAAGGCACACCCTTGGTTATCTTTTTTTTCAATAGACAGAAGAATATGAAATGCGACCCAAAAAAAGACGCACGCTCTATTTCAAACTTAATCTTTGTTTTGTTCATACTGAAGTTTAATACTTATATTTTTATCTTTAATTGAGTTTTTTTAATACGGGTTTCTGCACCAAGATGCATCTATTGCACGATGCTTGCATATACTGGTTTTATATCATGCAGTGAAAGAAAAAAAACTTTTTTTTTTCAACACATTATTATCGTATTCATTGTTTACGGCTTATTTTTGCGAATTACTGAACACTTTTTTATTTTAGTTTACTTAATTTGAGCAAATTACACGGAATAATATAGTTATTTTAAGTGTATTTTTTATACGATACCTTATCTGGTATTTTCTTATAATCACATTAGACGCCATTTCTTTCTGTAATTTTCTCATTTATTTAGAAAAATATGATATTCAAAATAACTGGATTGCTTACATCGCCCCTGAAATAGTCAATCACATTTAAGGAATCGTATTTCACCTTGATCATCATAAATAAAACGCCTAATGATGGTGCTACAATATCGAGCGGCGGTTTTCCCTCAGGCGAGCTATATATTATACTCCGCTGATCATTTTGGGTTTCTTAACAAGAGAAATGGTTCTCCTAAAAATGAATTTTCTCATAGCCCCTAAAAGGCGTGGCATCCTATTGGTAAAAATTGACTTGTTTATGATAGCCATCCCATATATTAACATGAGTTAACTACATGGTTGTATTGCCCTGTACAGAGAACATGTTAATTTCTATTTCCTTTCTTTCACAGGACCCTTAATTTCATATCATTTTAAAAACTGTTAAAAAATGTTATTGAAATAATAGCGAGTCATAAAATTATCCCACGAATTAATATCAATTTGTTCGCTATAGAAAAGATTCCGAATTTCTTATACTTTTGTATAGCTTTCGAGCTGTTACTGTGTGCGACCTTATGTATAACTAAACTCTAGCTTAACTTAAATTACTCTCCTGATCATTTTTTAGTCGCCGAATTCTTAATTATATCTTTATTAGTCGCAAAGTCTTAATTGTATAGGCGTAACTCTTAATTCCACGACCATATGTATGTTGTGGCACGAATAAGTATCACGTGTTTCGGTATGGTTATACATAATTATGGAAAAACTTAGGTTTATGGATATATAAAATTTACTTATTTATGTTAATTTTGGACATGAAAAGTAATCGGATTCTAATGGCACAGGGGTAATTCTATAAAATTCAATATAACTTATTAAATCCATCAGTCATTTTTATGGTGCAGTTGTTACGCTTATAATTCCGTTGAACGCACATAAATACTGCAGTTTTATTTCTCACTATAGACTTCATGTCGCTATATCTATTTGTATGTTTTAACGTTTTATTTCTCCCGAAAATCCGTGTGGCAAGTTAATAGTGGAAGATGAAGACTGATATATCTTTTGAGCATCGACTCATCCACAAGTTGTCAATAGGCCCTCTACCTGTTCTAACGGGCCTCCAACTTCCAGAGTTGAGAGGCGCTGAGCATTGGACTCAAAAAAAACTCTACCTACCCTCCTTTGCTCTATATCAATGCCTCTTCATGTGCAGACTCAAGTGGTCGCTGCGAGAGAACTTGCGGTCGCAGCGCTTGCACTGGAACGGCCGGTCGCCCGTGTGCTTACGGTAGTGCCTGGTCAACTCATCGGAGCGGGCGAAGCGCCACCCGCAGCCCTTCCACCCGCACTTGTACGGCTTCTCACCTGGAAATGTACGGAAGTGGGAAAATGTATGGTTGCTTTAGGGTGATGATCGGACAGTGGCTGTTGGGCAACGGTATTGCTATTAGGGTTGTGAGGTCTTAATGAAGTTTTCAATTTTCTCAAATTTGGATGGGGGAGCAGCACCTGAATGCAGTTTCATTGATAGAGATCAGCAGACCCTTACGCAATCGGCATTTCATGAAACAGAACAATGAAATTATGGGTTCACATAACACACGAAGAAAACGGGTTTCAAAATTTGAAGAGTGTGGTGAGTGCATAATAAAGCTGATGAAATACGCAAAATAAAGCTATAAAGGCGGTTATATTATTTCTACCACACTCCTTGTTTTTTTTTAATCATATATATGATTATTTGTGCACAAAGGCGAATAACACCATAATAATTTAAAGGCAGGACAGTGTTTTTTTTCAAGCTTTAATTAATGACGCTATATAAATTCAACTAAAGCAAGAAAAATAATTTAAATTGTGCTCTAAATTAACATAAGATGTTGTTTGAATTAATTTCAACATGTATTTATCAAACGCAATAAATTCCAAGAAAATTTACAAAGCCCACATTGTATCACCTTTTTAAGGGTTACGAACTTATCAACCTATTTTGTCTCGTAAAATTTATTTCAGTCAAGTCCACAAAACAAAAGTGTGATATTTATTGCGTTTGTAAATTTAAATCTCATCCCACCATGGTAGTGTATGGTGAGCCAAAATATCAATAAATAGTTGGAATCTGTTTACATCGCTAACCCATGGGTATGGCGCATGATAAATATACGATAAATTCATAAGTTGCGCCGCTGTTTAGCACGGAATCCTCTATTTAGCACAAAATTGTGAAATCGAAAAAAAATCCTGATATTATCGCAATTTTAAGAATAATCATGGTAGCACTTTGCGAACCTGTTTAAAAACGATTGAAGAATTGAAATGAAAGCGACTTAATCGATATATGGAAATTCAAGTGTATCAACCATTAACTGGGGACATATTATTGGGACAGCAGACATTAAGGTAATTAACAAGATTAGAACAAGACTTAAATTCAATTCAATTTTGTCGGGTAATTGTCTTCAATTCTTCATATAAATGAATCATATAGCTTTTCATTTTTGAAGTAAGTTAAAGAAAGACCAAACCTATTTCGATTGTATAGCACATCGTCTAATCAAATTGTTTAAAATGTATCAAAAATTCGGTATTAAATAGAATTTTCCGGTACTTCAATCAATCTACATAACTTCCTCAAATTTGTATATACAGTAGACTCTCGTTAATCGGAACTCTTTTAATCGGAACTATCTGTTTATCGGAACCGATTTTAAAATCCCATTATCGTATATTTATACAAATTAAATACTGTTAATCGGAACCCACGGTTTATCGGAACCAAAATGACCGGTCCCGAGGGGTTCCGATTAACGAGAGTCTACTGTATATCTATCGGGCTCGTCCTTAATCCCGCCTTATTCATGCCATTATCTCAACCTCCCGATTCCTTTCGTCTCCATGAAAACCAAATGCGCTATCACCACGTGACTCACCGGTATGCGTGCGCATGTGCGCCTTCAAGTGCGACGACTTGGTGTAGATCTTGTTGCATCCGTTGTGCGTGCAGCGATGCGTGCGGCGCGCCTTCGAACGGTACGTCTCGCTTCCTGTGCACAAAAAAAAAACATATTTATTAGTGTGTGTGTGTGTTGTTATTTTTTATCAAATAGTCTTTGCTTTTCAATTTTACAATAATTTCGTTTTTGAATATCTAAATATCAAACATGTTCATTCTCGAGGATTTTATTTACCAAGAGGTATGCGTATCCGGTATGTTTTAAGCACACAACATAAATGCTTAACATATCGTAAGGGGGCTGCTTTATTTTTACATTTAAGATATTGTGATTTTTCTCTAAACGATAGCTGATATATTTAAACAACGTGTTTTAACAATTTACCATGCCATGGATAATATTCACTATATAGTTTAATGCCTTTATTGAACAGATCACTACAAGGAAAACGTTAAAAAAAGCATTTTGCAAATTGATAATGATAGAAAACGAGCGCTCAATGTTATCTCAAAATGGCATCATCAATTGAACAGAGTAACGGGCTATGATTATGCTTTCATAAATCTGTCATAATTTTCTTAGTATCGATTATATCATGAGAAGGGGGTTAGAGAAAATAATGAGGTCGTTTGGTAAAAACATACTCTGAATTTCTGCCAAAAATTGTTTAGCACAAACTTTTCTAAAATTTATGCCAACAAAATTTTACAAAAACTCAGTGACTTAAGTCAACAAGTCGCCTTTAATATTAGAAATTCTTAAGCGGTCATTCAAAGTATGATTTGGATACTCATTATTTATATGGATGTGTAGAATCTCCAAAAAACTTTAACTAATCAATTTTAGTTATGGTCTGGATCATGAACAAGGCAATGCATCGCCAAGAGTCCGTGCACAATGATGCTTTATTGAGTTAGCCAATTACACTCTGATGTACTGGTGATTAAACGGGCTTTTTTTTTCACATGCAACAATATCATATGTATTTTTGCATAAAACACAGATTCACTTTGTTTACTGAACTAAACAAAATATCTAATTCAGATAAGAACAAGATTGTCAAGGGTTTGACAATGACCCAGCTTTAGTGTATAGCTTAAGGTATTTCAGTACTTGCACATGTGTAACGTTTCTTTGATATTTTAGTATATGCATATGCACTAAGTGTGCAAGTTAATAGAAACACGGAAAAACGCATAAGTAAGTCACGTGTCATCTATTTGCTTTAACATTTGCATAAAGATATTTTAAGAGGTGGGATATATTTATACCAGATGTGATTCGAACCCGTGACCAAATGAGTGGGAGCTCCATGCTGTACCAACTGAGCTACAGTCCCCTCATGCTATGAATAAACATACAAACATGTATGTTTTACAACAGTGCATTATGTATAATTTGATTTGAAGATTTCTCGAATCGATGCGACTAAACATTCTATGGAAATATAAGAGGAATATAATTTTGGCGTTTTTAAATGAAAAAGTATTTAAGGCTGAATCCAGGTTCCAACCCACTATTTTGGGATCACTAGGCAGATAAGCTACAAACTGAGCTATCTGGCCAGATGTGAAACGCCTTCCTCTAGGAAGTCAATAAATGCCAAAGCATAAGGGAAAGTATAAGCTAATATACAAACCCCAGAATTATAAAGATAAGAAGAAAAATAAGAAGAAGGACAAGGTTAAGTATAAGTTCAAGTAAAAATATAATCAGGAACACAATACATAATGAGGTGACCATATAGAAGCTTGTGTTAAGTTTGAAAGCTCTATGATCAAAACTGTTTGAGAAGATAGCTGTTGAAGCTAAAAGTTTTTTACTATATATTAAACCTAATTGGGCGGAAAAATGGCGAAGTCCACCATGGTGACCACAATGGCTCAATCGTCATCAAAAGCACAATTCATAATGAGGTGACCATATAGAGGCTTGTGTTAAAGTTTGAAAGCTCTATGACCAAAACTGTGGGAGAAGATAGCTGTTGAAGCTATGAGTTTTTTTACAATATATAAGACCAAATTGGGCGGAAATAGCGAAGTCCACCATGGCGACCACAATGGTTCGATCGTCATCAACAGCACAATCCATTATGAGGTGACCGTATAGAAGCTTGTATTAAAGTTTGAAAGCTCTATGATCAAAACTGTGGGAGAAGATAGCTGTTGAAGCTATGAGTTTTTTTACTAAATATAAGATCAAATTGGGCGGAAATGGCTAAGTCCACAATGGCGACCACAATGGTTCGATCGTCATCAAAAGCACAATCCATAATGAGGTGACCATATAGAAGCTTTAGTTAAAGTTTGAAAGCTCTATGATCAAAACTGTGGGAGAAGATAGCTGTTGAAGCTATGAGTTTTTTACTATATATAAGACCAAATTGGGCGGAAATGGCGAAGTCCAACATGGCGACCACAATGGTTCGATCGTCATCAAAAGCACAATCCATAATGAGGTGACCAAATAGAAGCTCATGTTAAAATGTGAAAGTTCTATGATCAAAACTGTGGGAGAAGATAGCTGTTGAAGCTATGAGTTTTTTACTATATATTAGACCAAAATTGGGCGGAAATGGCGAAGTCCACCATGGCGACCATAATGGTTCGATCGTCATGAAAAGCACAATCCATAATGAGGTGACCATATAAAAGCTTGCGTTAAAGTTTGAAAGCTCTATGATCAAAACTGTGGGAGGAGATAGGTTTTTAAAAAGTTTACTAACTAACTAACTAACTAACTAACTAACTAATTAACTAACTAACGGCGGACGGACACCAACCGATTGCACAAACCCAGTTTTCGTTTCACGAAAGCTGGGTTAATAACATCGTTCTCAAATTCGAGAAAGAGACGCATTTAAAACATGCGATTCAATTCTAAAATGGGGAAATAATTATGAGCTTTTTTTATGCATCATATATAGAGGCAAATTAAGATTAAGGGGAAAAACAATATAATTTCTTTTCTTTTTAAAATATTTGGTACAAATTTCATCCAATAGCAATTTTATTTCCTTGTCTACTTTATAAATAACTTTTATTTAAAAAAATGTAATTTATGTGATAGTGTTTTTTGTTATAAGCATGCCCAATATTTCCACAATTTCAATAAAATAAACCTTACAATAGTGAAGACCAGCCTTTTTAGAATTTTATAATATAAGCATTAAGTTATCAAGTATATAATTTTTTTCGTTCCTTAATGAAGAACGATACGGATCCTTCTAAGCTTTTTATAGCTTACAGTAGTTTCTAATACAAAACAAATGATCATTTTGAAAGTACATGTAGATACCATTTGAATAAATTTTGCATCCCAAGAGTTTAAAGCATCTATTCCATCATAACATTAACCTTCAAATCGAAATTCCTTCGCCGCACAAACACTCAACAAATGCATAATTCATCGCATAATATTTCGGACGACAACCCCATCCATTCCTTTCCCTTTTGGGCGTGGAATCAATTTATATTCAACAAAATAAAACAAATGACCCTGGTGCTGAAATAAGGGAAAGGGGATGTGGGGTAGCACTTCGAAAAAGAGGTCGAAGGTTTTCATACGTGATCATAAGGGATGAAATAATCGATTTGTATTCTCTATCTCAACCACTCTTAATAATTAGCATTCGCCAGTCTGGCCCACCTTCTTTTTGAATTAATCTAATCTATTATTCATGAAATTGATTGGTAATTAATCAAAGACGTTACAAAATCTATCATACGCAGTGGGTCGTTACTTTTTTAGAATATTCCTATAATTTTATGTTAATATAAGACTTTCGATTAAAAAATAAATCAAATTTAAAAAAAAATGTATCAAAACTTGGATGTTGCAACTCAGTCTTTTCCACCCCATCCAGGTCGACCGCCATCCCTCACCCCCTGACACACCATACAATAAATCAATCTTAAAAGGGACATTTTCAAAAGGCAGAAAACATTTATGTGTTATGTTTATAATATATTCGCTATTCATCTCATATACCATAGATACATCGCCCTAAGAATTTATTTCAAAACAAGTTGAAAATATACTAATGTATCAATTCTTCCCTCTTTTATTACCCACCCTTTTCATTGCAACCCCTTCCCCTTCTCCCTTTTTATTTCTCCATAGCTATCCTTGAATTGTCTAATGTTCCCCCTCTTTATTTCTAAAACCATGCGACTATTCAATTTCCCCTTGCCTTCCTTTTGAATCCTTGTCATTGACATAGCACACCCCGGTGATACACACGTAGACCCAAGTTTAAGGAACACTCCTTTATTCTTTCAGGGCACTCCTTTTAACGTTCAATCATATGACTATTTTTTATCGTCCTAGATTTTCTTATGAGGAAATGGGATGGTGAGATCGAATTATCTTTTTTATTTCAGACTAATTCCAGCGAAATGCATTCAAGCTCCAATTACATGTTTAAAATATATTTAAAGCTTTTTCCCCTTGCACCTGTAGATAAAGAAGCGAAAATCCGATTTTTGATATTTTGACTTTTTTGTGCGCTTTGTCAATCAATACAAATATAGGAAAGACCGTTGCATTTACCCCGCCCCTCTTTAAAAATTGGAAAGGGTGAAAGTTATACCCTATAACTCACTGATAGGTACATATTATCCATCTCAAGATTATTCATATAACTAAATACGTGTCAATCATACTCCAATATCCCAACATATAAACCCTTCATTATCTGCATATTTTCTGTCATACTAAATCTATGTTTGAAAATACGGTAGCAGCGTTGCACAACAAGGAAACATGCGAAAGAGAAACCAAAAGTGGAAGCAAGCGGATGACGTTAGTGAAATTCGATTTAATACATGTTCATCAAATCATTAAAAATAACGATGGGCCCGTTTGGTTCTAATTATTTACAAACTGCAATGCCATATGTTTAACTTTTTAACTGTGTTAATAATTTATACCTTAAGGGGTAATGACTTTTAAAGTTTTGCAGTGATTTTGTAATTTTTATGTGGTTAATGATCCTAAGCAATGTTTAAATCCAATTATATCATTATCTCGATGTAAAAAAAAGGCAGTGATATACATGATAAGAGCCCTACCCGGAATTTATATCCCTCACCCTAAAAAACCCTCATCCAACCCACAGGGTTCTGAAAATGATGACTCTTCCAATGTAGTAACCAAGACTGCTAATTTACATTCTTGATTGTTGTATGATTTTTTTTCATCATTCAACAAAGTTTGAAATTTTAAAATTCATGATACATGTATATTTGATTAATTTCATCATTATATTTTACATACACTCATTTTGCTACAAATTTGGCGATGGAAATCGAGATTGATTGAGTTGTGATGTTTATCTGTTCCAGTCCGTCTGCGAGTCTCGATTCCCCGTCCCTTTCAACGCTTGTGTTAAAGAGACAGTTTTGTTGATTACCGATAAGAGGGTATAGTCTAGTTACAATTAATAATGATGATTCCAAGAGAGGTGATCACTCTTGAATCAATTTGAAAAGTGTCTAATTCGCATGTAACTGTCCCCGTTACTCCATATTTTCGAAAAGTCTTGGCCAGACCATGACAATTTATTAGAAATAGCTTGGATATGAAGGAATGTGTATTCAAAAAAATGTATGTGCTAAATGAAAGACTTTTTAGTGCCCGATCTTTTAAATCTTGCCTGAACAAATGATTTAATTTGAATTGCAAGCGTTACAGAGCTCATTTTCCCTTATGAAATGATAAAAAGAGACAAACCCAAAGCATTTTTTTTTTTATGAAAACAAGTTAATCTCATAACCTCGTTCCCAAGGGCTGTGCTTCAGAATTTATTTTAAAAACTTTTAAGGTGCATTTGCTGATTTGTCATGTTTTTTTAAACAATTTTGGAGATTAAATCGAATGAAAAAGTGCATGCTTGATTGAAATTATATATACATCGTGATGGGGAATAAGCTAAAGTTTAAGCTGAGTCATGAAGCAGTTGGCAAAGGTGCGACTAAGATATTAGATTAATTAGACATCCACACCCTCCACTTGCTAATTAGTGGGGAATGATATATAAGAACTTATTATTTTTCATAGACGGAAAAAATCTTGCCGCGTTACAATCACCTCCCAGAATAAGGATTCTGTTTTTCCGTCACGTACTTCAGCAGGTAAAGTAACATTTAAGTGAAATCGGAGCATAAACCATAATGCGAAAACAGCTCTACAATTTATTTTCTTACACGCAAAAACGCCCCATATATCAGACACAGTTTCATTCAAACATACCCTAAATAAGGAGCTAATGGGTGCAATATTCCTTTTTCTGTCTTATCTATAGCCCCGTTTTGCTGGCTGATATACAATGGAAAAAAAATTGAGACAAATTTACCGATTAAGAGCACGGGTAGACTGTGTCTTGAATGCAACAAATCACGCAACCTCAAATTCTGATGCCAACAAAAACCTGTTTTCTATGGTTTGGACTTTTTCTCCATCTCTAAGTATGTTTGCCGATCGCAATGGATATTATTTTTCTTCCCATTCCTTTCCTTAGTATTAAAAATCCTGCTCAATATTCCTACATTTGGTATTGAATCGTATCCGCCTCCATTCCGCACCCCTTCCTCGGCTTCTTCCACTCCTTTTTCCCCAATCCCCTTTTCTTCCAATACCCCAACCCCTCCCCCTTCATATAATATAAACCATTTTCACTGCTATTTTTATCAAGCACCTTTTCAAAACAAGCCAATTTTTTCAGACTTTAAGCCTCGATTCGGAATTCGTTTTTCATAATAGCGTCTTTTCTTCTTGAAATCAAATTTACGACGCTGGGGGAAATGACAGAAAAGTTATGTGTTTCCATAATAACATCCTTGTCATTTCCAAGAAGGGAAAAGTTAAAGAAGAGAGAAAAAATGCATTAATAAGCAAAGCACCTTTTTGCAAGGTGATAAAGATAGGCATCTTAATGAGAAGGGCCTTATTACACGCATGGCAAAAAATATCATGTCACATTTTTCAGTTTTCAGTCAGGAACATGTAACATGATCATAATGGGATTCAATTTTAAAGATACCGATACAATACATAGACTTCTAACGTTAAGATATTATAAGTAAATAAAAAGAAATGTAATTGTTGTATTTTTTTAAATATAGTTTTACATCAAATCTATGGAACCGTTTTCGGTGAGCGACCATAGTATACAAATTCCGGAATCGAATCCAATTCAAACTTTTTTGGACTGAATTACATGTTATTTACATGTTGACCGTTTACAGGGTGTCAAGCGACTAGTGACCCACAAAATATAGGAGATAGGCGAAAATATAGGAGATTTAGACCTGAAATATAGGAGAATATAGGAGATTTAGACCTGAAATATAGGAGAAATATAGGAGATTTGACCTGAAATATAGGAGAATATAGGAGAGTTTGACCTAAAATATGGGAGAATATATGACATCTTAATTTGATAATCGGGTGCACCTATTCCTGAAAACTCGAGAGAAAATCATTGCGCCCTCGCAGCAACAATTCTTTTTGAATAGGCATCCGTGTCAATTTGCAGTCCGAATGCAATCATGTACAGAAATTAACATCATAGCGCCGAAGACGCGAGCCAGCATTTTAAGGTAACTTTCAAATATGCGAGCGCCGAAGGCATGAGCGATTTTTTATAAGAGAACCTATTATAATTAATAAATATTCAATATAGAACACTAAAGTGAAAACAAAATTGAAAGAAAAACAACTAGACGATTTTTAGGATCACAAAAATCAACATTATATGGATTTGAATAATCAAACAAACCCTATTTTGAGCGATTTAGAAAACAGATAGAAAGATGATTCTTGAATTTGCGCGGTATCTATAATTTGCGCACTCGTGTTTCTTGAGAATTACTTGAGACTGTGATCGTGTCTTGACTTTAGTGTGGTAAAAAACGGGTTTCTCAATGTATTCCTATGTTAAATGTTTCTAGATAGGAAATAGTTCTCAAGAAATACGTGTGCGCAAATTATAGATACCGCGCAAAATCGAGAATCACCTTTCTAATCATGTGAAGACGAAAATATAGTAGAATATAGGAGATTACCCTAAAATATAGGAGAAAAGTAGGAGACCCCCAAAATATAGGAGAATATAGGAGAAAGTAGGACCGCTTGACACCCTGCGTTTAAAATAATCGAAAAGCTATCGTCTATCTGTTCAATTCAAACATTCAACTGAACGGGATGCGTGCAACGATAATGTGAGGTGCAGAATCGTAGGCTTAAGTTACTGTTGTTGCTATGTCCGGGTTCAAGGCAATACCTTGTAGTTACGGGGTAAGATATTTATGAAAGAAAAAAATCATGCAATTATTTGACACCAATTAGCGATGCCATGCAGCAACACATGCACTTATATGCTACTAGAAGAAAATGTGCACGTGACCTAAACTGTGAGAACAGGATGTGCACGGCTCAAATCTAGATCGTGGACTCCCTACCAAGTCAGCCTTGCTATAAAAAAAAACAAAGGGAGCGCCCCTGGTTGTCCGAAAGTGATTCTATGTAGGAAAAAATAATACGGATACAGTGCATGTGCCTCTTGTAAAACCTGTGACCGCGATATCGGAGTCTAGTCAGCCTAAATATTCCAAAGTCATAAACGCGCACCTGGGTCGGCCTTGGGTGGCGAGGAGGCGAGGGCGGCGGGCGTGGGCGAGGCGGGCGGCGAGGGCGAGGAGCGGTCGACTCGGTTGGCGGTCACCACGCGCAGATCCAGGGCCTGCTCCGTCTAAAGGGAAGGGAAGAAGAAAATATATGGATTATACTGACATGTGTGAAATTACCTAAGAACAAGAAGTCATACATTTTGAGTAAAATAGTCAAATAGTTTTAATTCATATAGTTGGCTAGTTCTATTGCAAATTCAATAATATTCTGGTATTTACTGATTAAGGAAATAAACATTTCTTTAGGGTTTATATTGCTTGAGTTACATTTGAGGGGCCGAGGTTTAGTCATGGACATATCAACGTATGTCCCTGGATGCATGCAATAAATAGAACAACACCTCTTTTTTCATAACATAGCTTATTAAATCATTATAAAATACGACGAAATAATTATATTCTTGCCAAATTTACAATTTTCTAGTCATTTTTTCCAAAAAGCCCTTAAAGCACTTATTATGTGATTTAACAAACACCAAACATTCGAAAATATACGTGTTCAAATTTGATACGCCAGCACAAAAAGGGTTTTTATCAAAACAGGGTTACACCTCAAATCGTACTATCCTTTCCACACCCTTACATCGCATGTGATACATGACGATGAATAAAATTAACAATTCCTATGCATGATCTCACAAAATATTTAGCTTTTACATCTTTTATGCAATATAGTCTTCATATGATTATAAACTGTAATTTCAGTCTATTTCATATGCTTCAATGAAAATTTAATCATAAACAAAAGGTGGTCTAAGAAAAATCATAGTGCAACAACATATACCACTTATGTATTTTAATTAACTAGGCGTATTTTTGGTGACGCCTTATTTTTGATATGTGTGTTATATATTTTTTTATATCATTACTTATATCTATGTTCTCTTTGTTCTATTTTTTCCTGATTGTGTAAACTTGTCTCTGTTAAATATACTTTTTTTAACATCATCCAGTCAGACAAAACATGCCTTAGCAACCAGGATTCTTCAAAGGGGTATGCTTCCTTACCTCGCATGGGGGTGAGGGTGGGGGCGTGAGGTGCATATAAGTGCTTCCGCGGTTATGCCCGATGCCTCCCCAACGACCAACGAGGTTTGAATCGTATATGTGATCTCTATGTAACTGCATGTGACTATCCAGCTGCATCAGCTGCGTATATCCTTTCATGTTCATTGGTTGCACTTGTTCCTTCAGCTGCATGGGATACACATGTTCCTCAAACTGTAAAGGGGGTAAATGAGCATTCAGCTGCATTAGGCTTGGAAGTCCATCCAGCTGCATTTGGTCTTTTGGCAGCTGCAGCTGTTTCATAGCATCGTGCAATGGAATGGGCTCCGATTGACCTTTAGCTGGATTCAGCTGCATCACGTGACCGTTCAGCTGCAGGTGCTGTAATCCGTTCATCAGCTGTAGGTGCAGCTGATTATCCGTAAGATATTTCACTGCATATAGCATGTTGTCTCTTAGCTCTTGTGGCAAATCTTGAATATGAACCAAAGACATATCTGTTTCTTTGTTTTTTTTTCCTCGTCTTATTGTAAAGAAATACAACGTGCTATAATATCACAATAACTAGTATTTTAAAGTGTTTTTACATTTTTTTTTTATATTTCGATTAAATATTTATTTCATCTTATTTATTTGATCATTATTGTCATAACGATGAATGCTATGAATTCCAATGAAACATGTTTATATTAACTTCCTCCTTTTATTTCTAAATAAGTTGGGCAACTTCTGGAATAAAGCTCCTAACTTATAATCATTCAGTTTTTGTCCCACAATTATTTAACTTTCATCACCCGGTTTCTTCTGCAACTTCTTAAATAATAATAGTATCTTATTGAGTGTATCTATGCGTTTTGAGCAATATCGGGTCTTTGCCACACCTTTAAGACCAAACCCATCTCATTAAAACACATTTCACTGTCTCTCTCCCGCTTTCACAAATATAGCCACAGCCCCATCCTCATAGCCACGCCCTGTTTGGAAGACAGTTGCACTTCGGGAAATAGTTTTAATATCACGCTGTATAAGTTAATGCAAATATATGTTTTTTTTTCAAACAGGAATAGAGACGTTGTGTGTATCAATGATTTTTGAAGTGTTTGTATCAATGTAGATTTAGAAAAAAAAAGTGTCGTTTATAACACGGTGAAAATATTCCGACTCACGAGATATTCAAGCATAAGTATGTTCTCGGATTAACACTGTATTATGGTGAATATTATATTGACATGTGCATGTAGTTGCAAGGTGGAAACGGGAGTGAATGGTTTTTAGTTGGTAGCTACTAGTATCTTTGTTAGCTACGAATATTTTTGTAGCTATCTCCAGTTTTTATAGGCAACCAATAATTAAATCTTTATAGATGTCCACGTACATAAAAATGAATTTACATATCTGCTACGGAGCAATTATGACACAATTTTTAGTTCCCTTGCAAGAATGTCTTTCGCAATGACGACTTCGATGGTGATCAATTGGGCAATTAAAACTCCATGAAATACCAACGAGGAATCTCAAAAGGGGTGGGGTGGTAAGGTGGAGGGTCGCTATGGCTAAATCTGGCATTCACATTAAGTTCGAATATACTATTAAGCTGTCACTAGAAGCGACAATATATGCACCTCCAAATAGAATATTGGAATTGCTTAATGACATCATTAGCACCACGGGTTTTAATTAGGACTGTCACTCGAATTTCGTAATAAAAAGTGAATATAGGTTACATTTCCTGACATTTTTATCAAATCTGGCAGCTTTTTATAAACATTTTAATTATACTTCATTTGAAAAAAATATAAATATACTTCATAGATTATGGAAATAAATAGACATGTATTTCCCTCCAGATGACTGCTGGTGAGTTTGAGTACAGCAAATCCTGTTCAATTATTTGTCAATCTGGTTAGATATTGATACTAATGCAAAACAAGATAGCATGTAATCAATTATTAATTTCCACATGCCGGATACATATATATCTGCTGTAATTCACTTTTTTGATATCATTTAATTACAAATATCGAAATAACGACACATATGACGGACTTCACCTTAAGTTAAAGAAAAACACATTTTTAATATATCATGTTTCATTACAAAACCCAGCACATATTTCACACTGTTTTTCAATAAATCAGCAAATAGACAAACAATATATTATTTCACACTATGGCGCTTCCAAAGAAATACAGGACAAAGAATTATTTTAATAAAAACCTCCTCCAAAAAAGGGACAACATCATTCATAAACACAAAGCAGTTTTTCATTTTGACGCTTGTAACTTGAATACATTATAATTTTATGATTATGACCAAAAACCTACCAAGTTGACATACAAGAAAATATTTTAATTAAGCTGTGACTGTTCTATATTATTTTTTATCGCAGCTAATTGCCCATCCCTCAACCCAATCTCACCCCCTCCCCTCTTCATCCCGGATGTGCGGTACCACGCCTATAATTCGGCACATCTAACTGAGGAAAGCTCGATTCACTACTTTTTATCTGAAATATTTATTTCTAAATGAAAAATTAAAATATATGTTACTAATGAAATAACGCCCAATTAATAATTCTAAAAAAATAGTTTTAAACTATATCATGAATTGTTCTGTTTTGCTATCTGAAAACTTATTGGAGATGACCATTACATTATTTTCCAAAATTGTTCCTGTATTTCATACATGTGCTTTATGGCGGTGTGGTCGTTTTCGAGGCCATTTTATAACCCCGTAAAATGGTTATTATTATTGATATTACGTGATAAGATTTCATTTAAAGATAAAAATCATATTAGAATTAATAAGCGCGTAATTAGCGAGCAATCAACCTATCACTACAAAATAGTCTTATGTTTGGCATTGGGTCACCCCACCTAGCTATTAACTTCCATGGCTTCAATGCAATAAAGGCTTAACCGAAATGAAGAGGAATAATATACATTATGTACATGTATGTTCTCACGTAATGACTACGATCGAACTACGCGTAGAAACAAATTACCCGATATGTTCGATTGTACTTATGAAGACATCATGTTTAAAATTGTATTTATGTGCAGGAACATTCAAAATTTAAATAAGCCTTGCAAAAAAGAAATCGAGAAAATACTTAAAAACAAAACACAAATAACTATTAACACATAGAAAATTCTGTCGAAATGGTCAAAAACTATCTTCTAAGATAAAACCTTATTTGGGAAGAGATGCTAATTGTACGTATTTACGGACCCCCATTTTACTGAGGGTGTGGTAACCCACCTATCAAACTTACCTTGAAAGATTGATATCAAATTGTTATTAAAGGAGAAACAAGGTTAACAAATTCATGGGTTTGGTGGTTGGATAGGTTATACAATTGATTTGCATTATTAACGATATCGCTCCGTATCAAAATGTGATCCTTATAAATAGCTGTATATATTTTATCAACATTTTGTTTCGTGCGCTTTGCCACATTCATAAATTCGAATCGCACAATGTCTACCGAAAAATAACAAAATCATCTAACTTTATATAAAAATCTTAACGATTTCATATGCCAAACATTGCTAAAGCTGTGGTCCAAATGTTCTAAAATTGTTATTAATTTAAACGTTTCGCCAACATCGTAAATCATCAGTACGTTAACGACATAATTATTAATGTGTGAACGGGGCGTAATAAAATTCGCATATAATAGCAAGGTTATGCTTTTGACTATAAAAGTAGGAAAAGGTTGTTATAAATCATAACATAATTTAGCAATAATTAGTTAACACTGCCAAACTCCAATTTTATACATTCGTTCAGTATGTTAAATGAAGAAGTAATCAATGTGAATACTGAAGCATATAAGATTCTAAAGAATAGCCTTGAAAAAAATAATAATAATAACGACGGCTTATCTCTAAATCAGGTTAAAGGGAGTGAATCTGAACAAAGCTGCTCAACCTTCAAAATAAAGATAGTCAAAACAAATTTCGGTGTCGTGAAAGCTCAAATTGCCACAATGTTAACTTGGGCGTATCACTTTACATTGAAGAACCCTTGAGTTGTTCCCTAGGTTTTAATTTGAACGCGCTCATTACATGTCGTACAAAAACAACGAAAATGCATTATCAACCGCCGCTAAACATAGCAGAAAGCTCCCCTTGAAGGATCAAATTTGATTCTTGCGATGCCGGGATTATACAAAGTATAGAGTTATCACATACATGTCCTATGTTTTGTGCAGATACAAGGTCTTTTGATATAATTCCATTGAATAATTGTCATGTGTTATAAGTTGCGTATGTTTTCATGGTTACAAAATTAGTGCACCCGGTACATTAACATTTACCAACACACGAGAAAGGATACAATAGCTAAACAATTATGTTTAACAAAATAAATAATTCTTTATCATTTCAACTGAGCGTGGACATCTTAATAGTTATAATATTAATTGTTTATACATGTACATGTATGTCCCTTTTTTGTCAAGAGCGCCATTTTATCATTTCTCGATCTCCACCTTAATCAACCAAAGGTAAACTAAAATGGTTGATGATAGCTGGAGATTTAAATGTCGACGCATTCAAATCGAGATTATTTAATTGATTATAATTGTTTTCAAATAATGTCTGACTTTTTATCGTTTTCGTATTAACAATTAGGGTAGGGTGCTGAGAAAATTGCTTTGATTGCATCAACTGAAATTATCACCTGGAGGATATCAAGCATTTGCATGGAATTAACCTATGACGCACCCGAAAATTATAAGATTCAGTCCAAATTATATAAACCAAAAATCAGATCACACGCGGTCAAACATTGCACCCAAAATCACACTTTGCATTGTCAAATGGTTCAACTGAAGGAACCAATCAAAGATGTCTGAGCCTTTTAGAACATTCTGTCCCAATACCGAGTTTGAAATCTTCCTTTGCCAGAGACCAACCCCACCTATCCCATAACCCCGACCTTAAATTACGCTGGCTGAGAATATAAATAATAACCAGATTGTCAAGGGGTAGGTCTACATCCAACAACATCGTTTTCCTGATCATACACCAAACTTACATTCATGTATGGAAAGGACAAAGACACAAGGACATTATTTTGAAGGACGCAATGTTTATCCCGTACAGCCCTGTGCCATCTCAGTTCG
The DNA here is from genome assembly GCA_001703475.1 of Hydroides elegans. Taxonomy (NCBI): domain Eukaryota; kingdom Metazoa; phylum Annelida; class Polychaeta; order Sabellida; family Serpulidae; genus Hydroides; species Hydroides elegans. Next base: position 24,460 of record LQRL01070532.1, read on the forward strand.
TATTAATGCGCGATCGGGGAATTAATACGTATGTTATTGCATCCCTAATTGCCTTGTATGACTTAACAGTATCTTGAAACTCATGCCGATTTTGGTTCATTTACTCTATTTTTAATTGTTGTCTTGAAATTGAAGAGGTGCTTGGGAAGACGAGGGCTATCACATTTTTGGTACAATGTTTTAACTGTGATATTACACCCTGATGTTGCATGTGTTCGTTTTTGGTACAATCGTATATACATTATAATTAAATACATTGATTCCCTTTTAGTGAAAGAAATAAATAAGCCTTAGTTGATATTGAAAAGCATGAAGTGTACATTTATAACTCTAAAGCATAACCTCCGAGACAAAAAATATCTTTAAAATGTGCATAGACATATTAAACATCAACATTATTTTCATTGGCTATAATCCATTTTTCATATAATATGGATTCTATTTTAATATAGTTTTGGTAAAATATTGAATTTGAAAGGTTTATGCTTTTGATAACAGCTGTAAATTCTTCTTTTCCTTTATTTTTCTTATGTGAATCAGGGAGAATCAAATTAGGACAAAAAGGTGTCTCATATTATTGAATCAATTCGTAAGTCACGCCTTTTTTTATAACAATCGGTCAAATGTCAAATGGAAAAGTCGCGTGTTAAAACATATAATATTGACTTACCGGCATACTTTACCGCGCCTTGAATGGATTTTTCAAACTTTTATTTTATCAATTTTAAAACTATCGAACTCATGTAAGAAAGAGTATTTTCAAAGACACATTTCAACCGAAGTAGAAAAGTGTGCAATAAGATATATATTCAAATGAAAAGTGCACTTGACCTTTAACCCGAAAATGTACGCGTTACCCAGGCATTCACCTTTCAAGGTCGTATATCAGTACGGTGTATACAGTGAAATGGATATAGAAACACTTCACTTTTTTTCATTTATTCCAATGAGGACAAACATAACTGGAAACGGGTATATGCAAGGACTCTGACCCATCGTCCACAAACCTATTTATATAACGTTTATAAACAACTCGCCCTTACGATATTGGGGATGAGCTAATTAAATGAGATTGTAACCATAGTGTAGCAAACTTATCGTGGAAGCTCATTATTATAGTATTCAAAGAATTTTAAAATGAGCATAAAAATATAAACTTTAATTCACTTTAAGGGCGTGGCTACATTTGTGTTTTAAAACGCAGCTGTTTTCCGTTCCTCCGATGCTTTTCGTGATACTTTATAATTTTCGAAGTTTACTTCCCTCAACATTCATTCCCCAGACACTTCTTTCTTAATCTATTGTTCAAGCTTCGATAATTTTGAGAGAAAAAAAACAACAGTCGACCTCAGTTGGCATTTACCATCGACATTAGATAATTTGAAAAAAAATATATCCCACATGAAATTTATGCAAGTTGAAACACTTTAAATATTTCCTCGAAAGAGTTTACCTAGATTTTTGGTTTGATGTTTTTCTTTCGTTCATTTTTTAAAATAATTTTTATCAAGGTTCTACGAATTAAATCTAGTCTTTTCTTTATGTTAAATTATTCTTTCGTTTTCTTTCAATACTTTTTGTTGTCACTCAGAGTTTCCCTATGTGAAGGGGTTTTCTTCGTCAAGGCGTGAAGCTTTACGCATGAAGCAACTTTAGAGGCAAAAGTCGCGCCATCTATGTATGGTATGTCATCTAAATGCGTAGATAGTCAAATCGCCTAAAACATTTTACACAATGACTGTGCTAAATCTAGTATTTTCACATTTTTAATGATTTTTTTTTTTTAAATTTTAATTTAATAATTATCTACTATTCAATTCCCAGTATGATATTCGAGTGCTTGCACTTGAAAGAACGCCTAAACCAATAAACAAGTCTGCTAAAAAAACCCGTGTCACGTTGTTATCAGACAAAATGAAACTCCCAACTAGACTCTCACGAAACGAAACAAGGGGAACATCGTCTGTCATAAAATCGATAAAGGGTTCCGTGTCCAAAAGTATTCAACAACATTTCCTCTCTTTATAGTAGCCGCCCTCAAATGTTTTCGAATGATATGATTCTAAAAGTAAAATGTTGTAGTTATTAAACCTGTTTATTAGTCTTTGAAATCTAATTTACATAAGCTTTAAATGTTGAACCTGTGGTTTACTTCTAAACACGTTTCAAATTGTCCTAAAAGAAAGTCTTTTTTTTTTGCTATAAATCCATTTTAATTATTTTTGCATGAAACCTCTTCTCTGGTGAAATAGGCACTAGATTTAGGGGCTTTGCTAAACTGGTAGCTCCATTGAGCCTCTAATTTTTTTACCACCCCGTACCCGTATTTTAAATGATCTCTTTTGAGGTTATCACCTGGAAGTCGCAAGCTTCAAAACAGGTAAACTTCAAACAATAAAGAATACGACGGAAAATATGGTTTGTTAGAAAAACAAGACAATCGTGGATTGCATATCCCCCGCCCCGACTTTGGACCTCGTCACACAGGGAGCAGCACCTGGCCATACGGGAAGCTATTGTTCTATTTTTTATTCAAACTGTTTAAAATGTATTTCTTTTGCGAAATCGAAAAAGTGTCAAGATGTTTAAAATGCAACGTCCTTTTCCTCAAACGTAAGACAAAATCTCACAAGACGACCAAACGTAAGAATGTGATTATATTAGTAACTATTGATGGCTTGCCAGAAAAATTAAAACTTTAATTGCATGGAGGAAAAATGATATCAATCGTCAAATAGCTTGCATTGACTAGGGTTTCATTGGTCTAATATGCCTACCCTAACAAAAACCACAACAATTCCGTTTTTCGGATAATTCGATATGGAGTACATTTACTTTCACATTAAAATATGTATTGCCAAAATAGGTTCAATAAAGTTGAGATATCATTGGTAGTGTACATTATCCCGGCGTGGCCGAATGGATATAGTGGTTGACTTACGGCTGGAACGAGTTTACAATAGCACTGACCAGACGGCGTGAGTTCGAGCCCACTACGTTGAGCACACATGTGGTCGACCTTGTTTTTTACGGAAAACGACTAAGTCCGAAACTTCAAAAAATCGCCAAAATTACATTTTTCGAAAATTTCAAAAATAACCTTGCGAGGCACAGCTTTGGTATATATTCTATCCAGCTGTGGTGTTTCATCCACCTACAGTGAACAGTTACTGAGA